>JAVQJG010065357.1:0-38358 GCA_036024015.1 Craterocephalus amniculus | reverse complement strand
ATTCATTAAGGAGTAGGCTACAGTACAGAATGTGTATTATTAAAGCTAATCATACTACAGTTGAAATTAAATGAGAAATAATTTAATTCCAGCGGGAAATTCAATGTTGTAGTAGTTTTTTTACATTTTTTTTTAGTTGTCGAATAAAGAAAAAAGAGACAAGATATTCGTCAATCGCAATTATTTGTCTCCAGAAATTCCTAATCATGACAGCCCTAATTGTGAGTGGATCTAAATATCTCCCGAAGGAGTTCAAGTTATACCAAAACTGTCTGTGTGAGTAAATGATCGACTTTCATGCTAGAAAATAGGGCTACGTTAAAAAAACAAAACTTTTCATTAAAGTCAAATTAATCCCAACAATACTTGTCAGCAAAACCAAATGTGTGGCTGTACAGAAACGCTGTAAACCAGCCTCTCACCTTTGCGTAGTGGCTCTTTGTTATTAAAGGTTAATGGCATGACGAGGAAGTGAACTTCCGCCATGCGTTCCCATTGTTTTAACACCCGTACCGTCCATGTGCCGGGCCGCAGCGGGTGCTGCAGAGGCGGTTTGTACTGTGTGTATTCTGCATCCACATCCACAGTGATGTCATAAGACGCTGCCACCACCAGAGCAGGGTCTATCCAGACAATAGTGGCCGTTAGGTTGGGCCCGCGCGCCCACTTTTGAACCGCCAGTGGTTCATCTAAAGGGCCGATCACTCCGCCAAAGTTTCTGAAGATCCTTTCTTTGGGATCCCATTCTGTCCCAATCTATCAGACAGAGAGAGAAGCGGGGAGGGTAATTAATCCTGACATAACAAGATTAGCAGATTTACTTTCTTTTGAAACTAACATACAGTATAACAGAACAGCTTATCTTTCTCAGTGAGCACTTACCTCCAGGTTCTTCAGCCTCTCAAACTCCTTAAGATTTGCCTCAAAGACGAGCGTGGCTTGCGGCACGGCCCACACCTCTAGCGTCTCCCTGTCCTTTGACCCCGCAGGCTGGACTTCCTGGCGAACCAAGTATCCCTGGAAGCGCTCATCATAAAAGTACAAATGCACCGAGAGAGGGTGTCCCACTGGTTCAAACCTGCGGTAAGAACCAAATAACACACAGGAGATGATAATTTAACTAAATTTTTAGCCACAGAATCACACAAAATAAACAGTCAGCCCACCTGCAGGACTCCATGTTGCTCTGAGAAGTCAGCAGACTCTTCAGGCCCAGACGGAAGAAAGACGTGTAGGCAGTGAGCGCCACGTCGCTGAGGGAGCCCACGCCATCCAGCTGCTCAAAGAGGCTCTCCCAGTATGCTTTGATGGCAGGAGTTCCAGGAGCATACTGGCCGTACAGGTGGGTGTCCAGGATGTCTATAGCCTCCTGGTTCACAGTCGACTCAAACTTTCGGGCAAAGAACGTTGGGCGGGAAAGTTGCTGTGGATGAAAAACAATATGAGAAACTACAAACTAGACTGACAAGAAAAAAATGACAAAAAAGGAAGCGGGTAACAAGAGAAGCTGCGTTTGTACGCTGCCGTCTCTGCTGCACTGACCTGAATCCGAATGAGGTCCTGTGGTTTAAAGTCATTGGGAGAGCAGCCACACCAGTCGACGATGTGCTTGTACTGGCATTTACAGCCCAGCTTACGATTCCAGTTGGTGACCCGCAGGTTGTTGTCCACCAAGGTGTCACACATGTGACTGTTGCCGAGCACTGTGTGGAAGAAAGACTGGGAGGAAAGGCAGGGGTAAAAATACACTTCCAGGCTGAACATAAAGGATCTTTTGTGTCACAGTGAAGTTACTAGTAAACTCTGCAGCTCAGCTCCAAACACAGGCTCAATTACCAAAGGTCAGAGATCGGTAGCAGAGCCACTGCAGCTCCTCCTCTGAGACTGAACTACAGTCAGATAAACTAAAGTCTGGCGCACTGTGCTGCAAAGCTTAAAGTATTACATTATCTCTGCCGCTAGGCTCCTCTGACTTGGCAGGGGGCTGCGAGGCTGAGACAGACTTGTACATCAAGCTGTCAGTCTTGACTGCAGGAGATAAACAGAGCAGCGAAGGCTTGCTTACCTCAGCAGGAAGCAGAGCGTAGGTATAGAACTGCTTCAGGCCTGAAACCAGCTGGTCCTGGGAGTTAATGACGTACTCCACAAAGCTACGGGTAAGGGCGAACCAGTCGGAGCCTCCGGAGACCTCCAGGCCTTCTGGGATGCTGCGTTCGCCGAGGCGCCACATGTGATTGTCGCATTCATGGAAGAGGCGGTCGAGGCCTTGCTTCTTAATAAACCTTAAAACACAGTTAAATGTGATTAAATGTGAACCACAAGGGGTCCAGATGTGTGACAGTAGCGGGTTAGTGTTAGGGATCTTCCCATACCAATTTTTTCTGTCCAATACCAATTCTGATAGGTGTGGTTTGGGTGTCTGCTGATACAGAGCACCGATCCTATACCAGTGTTATCATTATTTATAATATAGATAGGGTTTTTACTATTTTTTAATTGACTGGCATAGGTTAAATCAGTAGTTCCCAAACAGTGGGCCGGGACACACATGTGGACCGCGAGGTCATTTCAGAGGGTTGCCAGATAATTGTGAAAAATATAAAACCTATATTTATCAAATTAATCTGGGATCTTTATCCTGGCTGTCAAACTTAGACCATTAAGGAAGAGATAAATCTAAAATTAACACCTTTTTTCCTTTTTTACTTGTCTTGTCCTATCAGAATGTTGGTCTCGCTACAGTGATGTTTTTTTCCCTAATTAAGAAAAAAAAATGAGCAAAACCATTTTCTGTAATATTTTTTGTTTTTCTCCACAAAAATCACGAGAATCCCAATTGAAATTGGCTAAAATGGTAAAGAAATGGAATCAGGAAAGTATATAGTCCCAGCCCAAATAATTAATCATTGTCATCGTGGAAGGTAGGGTCGCCACCTGTCATCTTGTGGGCCGTGGCTCAAAAAGTTTGAGAACTAGTGGGTTAAATGATCGAAGTATGACAAAACTCTATTGCTAACTGTTAGCACAACACTGAGTTACGTGCATCTGCGGATACCAACAACAACAACAACAAAAAAAAAAAAAATGGTGATGCAAATTTCCTTCCGGTGTGTGGGGACTGGCCAGGTAGGCCAGGAATAAATTATGGTTTCTGTATCAAACGGTTTTTGGACAGAAATACAGGCCGATCCCGATACCCTTACTTTTGACAGGATCGGTGAGTATTTAGAATGCTAATATCGGTATCGGCCCAACTTTAATTAGTGTTTTAGATTTCAATCCTCACCTTGTGTTCTCTCTCCCATGAGACTTGAGGAAGTTCTTGTCCCTGTAGAGCGACAGGAACGCCACCAATTCATCGTTGGTCCTGCAGGGAGAATTTAAGAGAGGAAAGGTTCAACCAAGCAAGAACAATTATGTTTAAAAGGTTTGTTTGAAATAAAACACAGACTTGAAGGTTTAGACTAAACCTAGGACAGGATTAAGGAAACAGGTACGCCTCTTTTTATCCATACTGTAATACCTGGGGGATGGTTCAGGAGCACCTTCAGCTGCAGGGAAAAGGATTCAAAGCTGCCCCAGAAACTCAGCCAAAAAGTAGATTTTTGCTGCCAGCTTTGTCATGCAGAGACCAAAACCCGTTAACTGTAGCTCTCCTGACAGCATAATTGCACCATCAGGCAAATGGCTGCCACTTCCTAATGCTGCTAAAACTGTAAGTCAGATAGACACTGAAATGTGCATGAAGCAGCAACGTTAGGGCAAAAACTATTATCACAGTTCTGTATTGATCTGTCTTGACTGGATCATATTGGAGTTTGCTAATGCTGGCAGTTTAAAAGAGTTTGTCTTTTCATTAAATTTCAGTTGTGATTGTTTTTATGGTAAGCGTTCAGCTCATAGGTGCAACACTAGCAACTCGTCGATGGGAGTCTGCTGAAGAACACAGATGGGTAGGTAGATTCATTGGCTGAAAACGTCTTACGCTTTACTTCGACATTGGCTTGAATTCAACAACACCATATTTTAAGATCATTTTTCCTCATAGGCCAAGCATGAAGCTCCACATTTAAAAGAAGTTTTCTAAGATCATTGATACAAGTTAACAAAAATGATTTATTTAACACATTATGGACAATTTTAACTAATCATCTGCCACTAAACGCATAAATATTAGAATGTAGCTGCAATAAAAAAATAAAAATAAAAATTTCATCTGCACAAACACACAAGTGAGGCCATTTTGTGTCTGGAAGTTTATCCTAAACTTTACTGTTCTGTGTCCACATCTGACTGACCTTGTTGGGAAGTCTGTTGCGCTGAGATTGATGAAAAAATCCCATTTCCATTCCTGGATGGCCAGCAGGTCCTGCATGCTGCGCAGGTAGGCCTTCAGAAGGCTGGCTCCTCCCCAGATGGTCACCATCCTCCACTGCGTGGCTCGGACATTTGGGAACTGCTGAGCTATTTGCAGAACTTCCCGGTGCATGTAACCAGACCGCTGTAAGGTTTTAGAAAGCCAAGGGTCAGTCATGGAGTTGAAACCGGTTCTGAACCAAAATTGTAATCTTGTTAAAGCTTGCAAAAGTTCCCACAAATCTGCGGCTGCCACTGTGCCAAGAGCAGCAGACAAAACTGGCTCATGGTGAAAAGGAGGTTTATCTGAGAATAACAACAACCACATGGTGTACTGTAACATGAGTCATCATCATGCAAGGAAAAAAATCTACTTTTCCTACTTCAAGCAGCTTTAGTTGACATCAACTCAGAGACAGAAAAAACTGGGCATAAAAATACAGCCTGGAGCATTTTTTGAAGAAGAAATCAAACTTAATGAAGAAGTAAAGGATTAATGTTAAAGACGCAAATATTAGGCTTTATGTAATGTATTAATACTGTGCGAGTATGTTTGACTGATAAAACCTATTTTTTTTATTTCTCTTTGGAGATTAATTCATTTTCCAGCTGACCAACTCAAGGCACTGCAGCGATAAATCGGCTGATCAAAAGAAACAGACACTTGTAATTTCCCGTTCAGGGACATGAGGAGAAGTTGTATTCAGTGAAAAACAAACAAGGTGAAATTAATTTTCCCGGCACATTTATTTCATGGCACAAAGTGTGAAGATTTACCACAATAACAGCACATTTGTGGAAAACGTGGAAATTCTCCCTGTATTCCCAGAAACAGGACAAGAGGGTAGACGAGGACGGAAGAATAATCTGAACTGTCATCATCTGATGAAAGAAAAAAAATACGGAGGCTTGGATGATAAATTGCGGAGCAGCCAGAAGGCAGACTCTAATAAAACCTGACCTGTTTTACAGCCTCATCTCTCAAACAGAGTTTTGCCGTGAAGATGGATGAATTAGGGCCAGCGTAGGCTGCAGGATGGTGTCTGAGGTGCAAGAGTCGCACTGACTTATTGTTGGTCGCTGCCTCCGGTGAGCAGCTCCATCGTCGCTTGGCAGCAGAACAGAGAAACTCCCCAGGACTCAGAAACCACTTCAGCTACAACAGGTGCACTGCCTGAACATACCGCGACACCACTGCTGCCTTTTGCCCTCCAGCTACACACAATGCCAGCCTTCCTCTGCTAAATCCAGCCACTAAGAATAACACACGTATCTCTATCCAGGCTAATCCCCTTTACCTCGCTGTGAGAGCACCGGTAGAAACTCAACCTCCGTAATGCAGGAAGATCCGACCATCTTAGAGCAGCTTCTGCCAAATGGCGTTCCAAAGACTCAGCGCTGCTTTAACATGAATACTAGATACGAGTCGATTCCTTTTGGATTTATTTGGGTGCCGATTGTGATTTTCATGATTATTTGATATTGCAGATTTTTCAGGAGAAAAACAAGAAATTTTACAGAAAATCTTTTTGCCATCTTTTCCCTTAATTTCAATTAAGAAAAAACTACAAAGTAGCCACATCAAGATTCTGCTGCTATAATGCCCGACAAGGAAGGTAAAAAAAGAGAAATAAAAATGATAACAAAAAATTTAATTAAAAAATATTTATAAACATTTCTGCAATTATCAAAAAAATTAAAGTTTAAAAAAATCAGTTTTAAAATGATGAACTACAACAACCTGATATTCGACTTAACAAAAAAAAAACCCATCTATTTTAATATTGTGAACTAAAAAATCCTGATATTCGATTTTTTGAACAAATTCTCCCACCCCTAATGAATACCTAACCTGCAAGTCTAACCCGGACACAGACTGTGTGGTAGTAAATCCGCTGCCACTACCTTGTCCACGTGGATGTAGTAAAAGTGGTCTCTGTGGTAAATGGCTTTGATGAGGCGCTTTAGCTGTCGCACGGCACGTCCGTGGACCATCAGGACGAACGCCACCCTGACGGGGTTCTCCACCTTGGACAGGCTTAAGTCCAGTTCACTGGCAGTTTGAACCGGCTGCGATAGACCTGGCCCAAAGGGAAAGAGACATGAAAATCTGATTAAGCAGTGTCTGGTGAAGTGAGCAAATATACAAAACACTACTTTTCTTCACCTACTAGGAATAGGCATTCAATTAAATTGTCGTAATCGATCATCGCGAGAAGTAACAATCGATTATTGATTAATCATTAATATTTCTATATTAAAATTAAATATCTTTTATTTATATTTAAATGAAGTGAAAGTAGAAAAAATCTAGTGTTTCCTTATTCTGATTTTTATTACAATATGAACGACTCTTGTGGCAGTTAATTTGGATTCATTCACTGGTTACACTGGAAAATATGCATTCCCAACTTGAGCACCAGTCTAGATGATTTCGATGAATAGATTAAAAGATAATGCAAGCAATTAAAATCCTAACAATTGATTAGTTGATCATCGATTAAATATGCCCATCCCTATTGCCTACACCTCTTTGGTATGAGCGGCCAAATGTCTGCAGAAACTTTTAACACTCTCACCAAGTTGAGGGCAGAACTGAGGAAGAGTATCCGGCATGAGCTGCCCGGCCTTATGCTGGCACACAATGTTAGCGATCTCCTGTCTGCACTGCTGTGACCCGGCGCGATGAAGCGCAGACAGTGCATCCTTGCCTGTGATATCACATTTAGGCATAAAGTCACTGTTAGGGGCTTGGTGCGCGCCGTCCACGCTGCCTGGCTCCCCCGGTATGGCAGCAGCTGGTAATTTAGCCGCTCCGTCTACGCTGAAGTTGCGGCTGCTGGACAGATCATGAGGGACCGCGCCGTCTAACCCAGCGGCCGCCATCCCCCGCTCTGGGGAAGTCTTCTGCTTGTTGCCGGGCTTTCCACCTCGATGGCTGCTGCCTTTCCTCTGTGCGCTGGCCGCCGTGCCCCCCGCCCGCTCTATCCTGGAGTTCCATCTGCCTCTGTTCCTCCCAGATACAGAGTTTGGTTTCTCCCAGAGTGTGCCGTCTCTCTTTGGGTCCTGGTTGCTGTGATCGGGAAGCTTAGACTGTATTGTTTTTCTCTGCGAAGAGATAAAAAGGAAGAAACATTTTATAACCAGGTCTATTCTCAGTAATTCCACAGTAACATCTTGCATGAACATCACAGAGGAGGTGTTGAATAATAATCCAAGAATGACATAAGATAAACAAAGACCTCCGCTGAGACAAAAGCAGCAAGAACCCCAGAGGGAAGGATGTGTTTACTTGTTGTTTTCATTTCTCTCATCTGGGTTATTTTTAGCCGAGCCTCTGCCTTTTGGTGAAGCTCATCTGCAACACTGGATAGTCACACATATTCACAGACAATCCAGTGATTCACGGCGCAGACCTCAAACAAATCTGAGTCTGCTCTCTCTGGCAACAAAAAAAGGAAAAGCTAGATAAAATGCACACATTTAATGTAGGTCAGGTGTTCACAAAGCCTTCATGCAAACAATAAAGAGCTGTGAATATTTTTGTGGGTATTATTTTGTCACTGTAGTGAAAAAATAATTCTGTTTAACAGATAAATGTGCTGTGATAGTTGATTGCTTAGCAAAAATCAACTACAGAGAGCTCATTTTAATAGTTTCTGGCAGACATGAGTGAAGCATGTTTATGATTAATTCAGACATACATTACTTTTAATGACTATGACCTTATTTTTCTTTGATAAGATTAACTGCATTAATGTTTTGCATGGTACCTTATGTCAAGTGGATATTAAAAATCAAAACTGAAGCTTAACAAAGCCTAAAATTTCACAACATTGTCCTCTCCATCCATAAAATGTAAGCTCATTTAGTATTTAGTGTGGAGTCATAAATCATTTGAAAAGGATGTCGCAGAGAGATTAGCTAAAAGGAAACTGCAACAGTGTTTAGTTTGTGTTTATTTCCTGGCAGAAAAAACAACAGATTACATATATTATCATCATGTGAAAGGCATGTAAACAGGTTTCAAGTAAAAAGCCAAAATGCGGTTGTAAAAAATGCCCAGTACCACACAGAGCAGGGTCTCTTCCAAAGTCAAGTTTCATCCTGCCCAGCACCGTGCAAGATTTAAGATGAAGCATGGAGAAATTCAGTCTTGCTGGAGCACAAATCACCATTCCACAAATGGAAAGCATATTTTAAAAAGAAAAAAAACTGAAAGCAATTTTAAACATTCTTGCCAAACAGCATCACAGCTCTGGCACACTAGATTACTGGATCACAAAAAGCCTTCTGAAAATACGCACATCAAAAAAAGAGGAAGGAGAACAGTGAGTGGGCCGAGTGATTTCTGCCTCTTTTTAAAGCGATGCGGCAGAATGTGGGCCCGCCTCGTCTCACACCGCTGGCATGCCGACAGCCCGGAGATGCAAGAGCAGGGGCTGTGCAGTAAGACCAGGAGCCAGATGAAACGCTGCCAGAACACCAGCTGCCAACCAATACAGTACCGTGAGAGCTTTTGATTGCTAAGTGCACTCTCACACTCATCCCCATCACTGTGGAGCGGCTTCATATGTTCTGCAAAAACCCAAGTTTGCATGCACATAAACATGCCTGTTACCTATTTCTGAGAAGTTCCAGTTTTTTAGTCACACTAGTGCAAGTTTAACACATGTGAACCCACCATATGTCTTATAGAGTATTTAATGTGTTCATGTAAAACACTGAATTTAAACTGAGGTGCACCTGAACTAGCAAGTGTGAATAAGTGGCCTGAGGATGGAGATGTGTGCAACGATCAACATGTATGCAAGCAATAGTTTTACAAAAACACATATTTGCCATGTTTTATGGGTTTTTGGAGGCCTGTCTTGAAGAGTAGGAGTATAATGAGAACATAATTATTTTTCAGAAAACAAAGGCAACAAAAATAAAAGCATTTATATAACTGTCTCCATAATACTTTATCTTTCTGTGTTGGCTTCTGACAAAAAAATGGTATAAAAACACAAGTGAGCGGTTCGCTGCGCCTTTTGTCAGCCGCCAGAGAAAATGTTCTTGTACATAAGCCATGCATGCATGCAGCAGTGGCCAACATTTCAATTTTCCTTATCACTCGCTTTCACAGCTTTTAATTAAGACCATCATGTCCAAAATGTACGGATTCAAAGGCGAGCTCTTTACTTTCCAATTAAAAGTGGAGTGAAATCATATCGGCGTCACCATCTGCTGAAGCGGGAATCAGCAGCAAGCGCTCGGCGGCACAAGAGAAGGCGGGTAAGCAGAGGGTGACACGCGGATGACAGTCGTCTTCCTCTGTCCTCCCAAGATTCCTTTGACTCTTTAAGCACAAGGGCTTTCATAATTATGCATGTGACTGCGTTCACACATGCACAGCAAGTCACTGATTTGAGGAGATGCGAGATAACAGAGGGACTGCTGAGCGTGAAGGAAGTGTTCAGTTGAAGTGATGATTAATATGCTGAGATCTCAAGACTGAAATTTGATTCTGCGTCTATGAGTCTGCAAACACGCAAAGACCTCGTGCTGACATTTGCATACATGTCTGCCAACACAGTTGAATGAAAGTCTGACATGTGCAATGGGGAGCAGTGTCACATGTCTGAAGCCATGAGCTGCAGAAAATCATGGAAATTGAAGAAAATTTGATTATTAATATTGGGAACAATCTCTGTCATTGTCTATTCCCTTGTTGGGACTAAATAGATAATTCCACTCAATGCAGATCTGTCCCAAATACCAGCCAACAAAACCGATGTGCACCTGAAAGGCCATGGGGTTTTAAACAGTATAACAGACATTTTGCTGTATCTCAGTTGAGACATGTTTAAACCTGAGATAATCTGATAAAAGGAGCAGAGCCTGAAGGGTTACTTTAAAAACAGTTGACTGACTGGTGAATCACAATTTCTTTAATGCAACATTTAAAAGGACTTTTGTTACTTTATTTAGGCCGGCATCACTTAAGTTAATGCGACAGAGAAAGAAGAAAGCTTCAACTTCACAGATTAGCTCATGGTTTAAACTGAGGTGATTTACAACAAATAATCCCCACGGTGGATCCAGGAGGGCTGCGGTCTACAGAATACTGATCCTTCTTCTCCCTCCTCTGTGCCAAAGGTCACACATCTCTTCCAGTCACTCTTACATCTGCAACCTGATGCAAACCCTGGAGGTGCAGATCTGTAACTTCTCAGTGTGGGAGGGGGGATATCACACACCCCACATCTGTCACATCATGGTAAAGAAGCAGCAAGGTGTCAGCCTCAAGCTTCAGTTTGCTTTCCCTGCACGTTCATGGCTCACCACAGGTGACATCTGTTAGCGGCTCACCTCACCTTTATTTCGAGGGAAAATGGGACAGTCACCGCCTCAAGGTAGTGCACTCCAGGTGTGCTAAATAGACACAAGGATAAGATTTCCACAGAGGACTTGGCTTCTGGCAAATAATCTGTTTCAGTGGTATGTGGTGAGGGGACAACACGTTTCTCTGAGAAATATCACCTCGTTACTATGAATTATTCTGAAATGACCCCACTTGCTGTATTTTACAAACGTCTTCCTGTAAAATGCGCAGTGTGGGTTTGTTTGGCTTCCTCTATTTGGATGTCAATGATTGAAACTCTAGTTACTGGAAATGAAATAACGCGACCATCACTCCTTAAACAAGTTATTCACCATTATATTTAAATGACGAGCAGTGATTTAATAGTAACCAACATCAATCACGTTTCGCTTTGTCTCTTTGAGTGTTGTGGCTTCTGTGGTGACAGACAGACAGGACGGGGCTGGTCCAGTTGTACAAACATGTTTCGGAGCAGCGCTCTTCTCAAACTGCTAACCGCTAGCATCGGCTAGCGTTACTGCACAATAAAACACAGCGAGCTAAGCTAAGAGCTAACGGCTAGCTCTACAATTAACCCCAAACGTATCACTGACATGTCAGAGATAAGCATCGGGACTGTTTCTTACCTCTGCCTCGCCTTCCTCCAGACTTCTCAGACTCCATACCACAAGCCCTTGGACCAGGAGAATAGTTAATGCGGCAGCAATCGCTAGTTTATAACGTCGGAGGAGCTTTTGCACTCTTACGCTGGCCACCATTTTTCCGACTCCAATTGACGGTGAGCGCGCGCAGGGCGCATTCTGAACTGCGCGCCCACGCGGGGTCGCTCTATGGCTTTACCAACCAAGCTCTGGGTGCTTTAATAAAATCTGTGCTTCTCAGAATTCAGCACATTTTTTTAAAATTTCATACTTCAAAATCCATCTCACATTAATACCTTGCTTAACTACGGCTCGGTGAAATCTAATAACTGCTTTACGTGTTATAAAAATAGAAATAACCTTTTTCTCTACAGAGGAATTGTCCTGCTCTTATCATTACAGAGCACCAAATGTCCTATAGATTATCACCATAACATACAAACCAGCTATAATTAACAAATTAATCAGCATAGTTTTAATACTAAAGGCATTTTCTTCTTCAAATACAAACTCACACCATTTCACACATTTTTTATACTTTAAAACCAGAATAATGTATGTGTTTTAAAAAAGGCCTTTGCAAACTTGGGACAAAAAGTCAGAAAGTTAATGTTTAATGGGTTATTTTTTGTTGTTGTTGTTGTTGTAACAATGCTTCTTGGCCAAAAATCTAATCTAATCTGTTACAGAGTCTGTTTGTTCTCCTTTTAAATTGAGCCAGCATTTGTGGGATGTGCAGAAAAGTTGTGTGGCTATGGTGGTTGTGTCACTTTAAAACTTGCTGAACCTGTCAATCAGCGGCAGTTTCATTCTGCACTGGTTCTTGTTTTGAGACTCATGTTCCCCGGATGCTGCCATTACTTCATGATGCCTGATGATGTGCAACAATGTGAGCATGGACTCTGCTACAGTCGGTGTCTGCTCTGCTATGCATTTGGCCAGTAAGGCCACTTCCAGCTGGCGTTCTGCTTAATGAATATTATCTAGTGACCTTCCACACTATGTCTAAATTGAAGGCCAAGTTTCAAACAGCTGTGAAGATAGGCTGTGAAGTGGGCAATGATGGAAGGAGATGTCTTTTACTCTCCCTATTGGCACTTAGAAAGTGTCTGCAGTACTCTACAGATTTACAGTCAAAGTTCGCTGATGTTTGTTGTTGTAGGGCTGCCAGGAGGTCATCATGTTGGGCCATTTGCTCTGGTGGCCAGCAACATGTGAACTGGAACCTGAATATCTGGAGATTCTTTATGTTAAACGATGAATCCAAAATCTCCCTACAGTAGTTGGCTTTGGTGAGATTGTGGAGAAAATGCAAAGAAACCATTTGCTCATTTGAAGAGCGCTCAATGCAGAGAGATATAGAGATGAGATTCTGCAACCAGTGACAATCCACAGTCTGAGACAGAATCCTGTCCTTCAAGATGACAACACTTGCATCCACTGAGTGGGGTTAATGAGTGGCTACCTCCAGAATTTGGGAGAGAGGATGAAAGTTCGGTCCCAGTGAAGAGCTGAGGGATAAGCTTGGGTATGTGCTTCATGCCATTCTGTAGTTTATGTTTCTGACAGTGTTTTGTTCCGTTTTACATGAGTCAGGGGATATGGATGGATTTGCAGGAAAAAATAAGTCTTTGGATGACTTAATGCATAATAAAAAAAATTGGTTAGATAAAAAAAAGGTTTAACAACAAAAAGGGTTAATAACAAAACATATTCCAGTATGTGAGGACTTCGAAGCCAATGTGATTTTGCTAATATGTGTGTGTGTGTGTGAGGCATCCTGAGCCGATATGGAGACTCATGTTCATATCCTTACATAGGCTATTTGTTATTAATTGGCCAGTATGTATGTATTTATGAATGCATGACAACCAGATTTGGCTTAAACTGATTGTCAGTGAAGCGCTTTGAGATGACTTTGTAATGAATTGGAGCTATACAAATAAAACCGAGTTGAATATGGAATTCTGAACTTTAGCTTGTTTATATAAGCTTCAAACAAAGACATTTCTGAGCGAACAACACTTAGACCAATCCTAACTCTGTGCATGTTGCTTCGCTTAAATGGTTTGGTATGTAAACAGTTGCCAAGATGCTCATATGAACAGTCCTGTAGGCTGGGAGCAGACTGCTGCATCTTCTGCTGGTGATGATCAGACACCACAGGTATGCTGATCACGCCAATATGATGGGCCAATACAACCACACAGTTTGAGGAATCCCCCAGCAGTGTGTGTGACCAGCAGATGACCAGCATGAGAAAGCAGGTTCAGCATCTGTGACTGCATGTATATGGTTCTGCAGTGCGTCGCTGAGGCCTCTTTCTTACTAAATGAATACATTGGTTATTTAACAATGTGTCCTGTTTCTGAATACTTCAACCATCCTAATCCACTATCAGATACCAAACGCATGTCAACAGCAGAACAAGCTGTTGTTTGGCATTAGCAGAGAAGATTTTAGATTTTCACGAACACAACCCATATAATTCTGCTGCTGCTCATCTCGAATATGCATTTCCCTCCCAGATGTGGTGACGTTTGAAACGAAAATAAACAACGTTTTCAATCATTTAAGATTTATGGCTAAGAAACATCACAGCAAAGAAATAATCAACCAAACGCCATTTTTCCTTTCTTTTTGTGCTTCGTTTCTCTTCCCACTGCAGATCTTTAAAGGCCAAACAGTGTTGAAGTTTGGTGTTTAATCAGAGCAATTCATAGCTACTATTTTCCATTAGCAAGGATGCACAATACTCAGAATGCATAATTAATTTCTCATTGTTGTCTTTGCTTCACAAATCAAATTCAGGAAGCCCGGACCACAGCTAGATGGGCTATGTGGAATGCATACATAGATGTAATTAGGATGGATGTCAGTGCTACTAATATAGTAGATGCTCTTCTAAACTCTGAATCAGTATGTTTTTAGATTAAATTAGAAAGAATGAACATTAGTTAAAATGACTGTCTGGTGGTTTAACCAAAAACAAGTGATATTTTTCATAGTTTCAGTCCATGAATACCAATGCTATTGTAATAGTCCACTCAGGATGGGACCCCACCGTCTCCAGGGTAACGGGACTCCGGTTTAGGCATCTCGCATTAACTTACCGCTCTGGATGCCATTAATTAAACGGCAGAGGAAGCAGCTGAGTAGTTTGTTTGCATATATAGACCTAGATCACTCAATGAACCAGACATGGCTGTTTTATAAACCCTGTCCTCTGCGCGCGCACACACAGAGAGATCCGGCAGAAAAAGCTTTACAATTAGCCAAAGTAATGAGTCTTTACGGCCCGTGCTGCTTTCTGCGGGTTTATCCAGAAAGCATACCCTGCTGGTGTCTGGAGAGACGTCACGCGGCTCGGAGAGGGCTGTCTATGCGTCCTTGTGCGCTCTTATAGGCTCTCACGCGCTGTCGGTGTGTTTACAGAGCGAAGACGGTTTGAGCCCCCAGTCTTCCAGAGAGAGCGCATCGTGGACTGTCATGTCCCACACCGAGTGGACAATGGCGAGGAGTGGCATGGCTGGTGCGCCGTTTTTCTTTTTCTGATGCGTAAGATGTGTGTTTGCGTTGAGACTGATGAGTTCAGGAGGATTTCTGATGGGAACTTTAACAGTTTACACAGAGGAAATGTCCACAGCTGCAAGTCCGACCATCCCCTCCTCACAGCTGACGTCCGATCAGATCACTGTGGTCGCTGCGTCCTGTAAGTAAACTAAGAACTGTCACACACTTTCCTCTTAGATGAGTGCTGAAAACGTTCATAACACGTCTAAGTCCGACAAACATCTCGATGCTAAAATATTATAATTTAAATTCTATGTTTATTATTCATGTTTCAGCTTTAGTGTAAGAGCAACCCAACTCTCAAAAACTTTCATCAACTTACTTCTGTGAACAAAAACAATCAGCTGATTTTCTTCTTGCTATTCAGTTACAAGAGGTCAGAAATGACAGCTAAATGAATATTTCACACATTCAGAGTAAAAAAAGGTCCCAAGTGAATGAACATCTTCATTTTTAGGATTCAACCAAGTTATTCATGTTGCTCTATGATTTTTGTGAAACAATCCCCTGTTAACTGTGACATCACATTGTTCTCCTCACAAAGCCAGTAACTGGGTTTCTCTCTAATTTCAGTTTCTTCTCTAGTGTTCTTTGTGGTTATTCTGGTGCTGCTGTCCATTATTTACCGCAAGGATCCTCACTGTTGCAAACTGCGCTCCTATCAGGAATCACATGCAGATACGGTGAGTCGCTGTAGGAACAAAAGCAGAAGTGACGGAGTGACAGCAGTTTTTTTGTTTTGTTTGTTGTTTTGCTGAGTTTTTCTTCATAGTGATCTGTACGTTCAGTTCAGCAGAGCAGCACATGAGACCACACCAGTAGAGACTCATGAGCAGCCTGGCCTGCACCATTAGGAAACGTCAGACTGAATTTGCATGGCTGTGGCAAAAGGACTTGAATAAACTTGATATGATCATTGTGAAGCAATGGATTTGCCTCAGTTTGAATTAGCTGCCCCCCCCCCAGAAATATCTCGGAGTGCCACAGTTGCTCTAATGGAATTGGACAGAATTAGCACTTACCGCGCATATTGATGCAAGTTCAGCACCAGTGTAATTAAATCAGAGCAAATCCTATTTCTCTACCAACATGGCACTGCATCTGAAACAACTCAGACTAATCTTGAAGATCTTTGCAGTGTGTGCGGCAATATTAATCACATTTCTCTAGATTTCACACCTCCAACATCTTATAGATCGTACTTAGAGATCTGTGGAGCTGTAGGAGGGGGCACAGGATGACTTGGAAGGAGAAATGCAAACAGACCAGAGATGTTAACCATTCACCAACTTCCTTTTCCTGGCTTTTCCTTCTCACCTCCATTAGTCCCATGGGTGAGGTTTGTGAGTTATCTTTGGACTGCAGAGACACTTCTTGCACCTCCCTCCTCAAACTGACAGGAAACTCTTTCTAAGCTGTGAGGTCTCTGATTGAAAAGTTCTTTTGGCTCATTTAAGGAGTCAACAGAACATTTCACTAGTACAGTCTGGTCACTCTGACCTCAAGTTACAGCTGGAGGCAAGCACAGTGTGGCTGATAAGACTTTCAGTAAATCACTCATGGCTGTAAACTTTTTAAACAAACCAAATTAAATTTTTTTATTATAAATTAAATAAATAAAAATAATACTAAATATAAATAAAATAAAATAATAATAAAAAGATTTAAAAATGTATACTGAATTTCAATAAATAATAATGGCACAATCAAGGCATTATGATGACAGCAGAGTCTTTCTTTTTAAGAAAAGACATGAAAAAAGTCCATATTTTATTAGCTTTGTCCTGGATGTTATATACTTTTAGAGATGAAAATCTGAAAATGTATTAAAAAAATTAATAAAAACGTAAATTACAAAAAAACAAAACAAACTCCTGGCTTTAAAGGTAGAATTAAGTTGTGTGTTTTGGGCTACATAATGATTCATCCACCAAAATTTGATTTCCACACAATGAACTGAGATGTCAAAGTAGACGTATAAGTGAGAGAGTTCAATTTGAGTGGCGAGCACACAAAAACTCTTTCATTGTGTTCCAGTGGGACATTTCACGTCTTCAACTTCATAGTTGCATACCTTTCCCCTGCTTCAGCTTTGCCATGAATAGACTGCAGACCCCTCTGTGGGTGTTGGGGACACAACAGGGACAATGGGTCTCCTTTAGGTTGCGGCGGTGGAGAAAAAAAAAAAAGCGCGGCGCTGCAAGGATCCACCCCCGACTTCAGCACTGATTTTACACGGTTGTGCTTTTTCACACTGACTGAATCAATGGCAGGCAACAAAAGGAAAACCCCTCTTTTCTTCCTCTCTTTCCTGAGGACGTTCTTTTCGCCTCCTTTTTAAAGTACAAACCAGCGAGGGGAAACGTGACCCCTTTGCCATCACCTTTTCGGTGTCATGTCTGAAATGTTTTGAGAGTTTATGGCAAAGGTCGCCATTGTGGGTCACTCTGAGACTGAACAATGTCGTTGTTGAATCTGCTGTGTGAAAATGACCAATAAGAAGAGCAGCTCCTTAACTTGGATTTAATCTCAGAAAAGCGACAAAATGACTCTTGTGTTGTCCTTTCAAGCCATACGGGGCTGTGATGCTCGTTAACAGCTACCTGCTGCAGTTACAGAGGCCTCTGTGTGGTTTGTTACCCAGCCACTCTGTTGGACATCGTATTGTTCTCCTCACAATGGATACTCATTTAGACCCGAGGCAATTAACTTGTTTTCCTGGCAGCCTTTTTTTCCTCCCTGTTCAAGATCCAATGCACCTCATACAGTGAGACACTGTCAGGTCTTGTTTTTAAGGGGAGCGAGAAGGGGAGGAGGCACGGAAATCCGAGGGTGGTCGTCGTATTGATCGGGTAATTTATGGTACTGCTTAACAAACCGGGGCTCACAGTGACTAAACTAGGCATGAAAATTGGTCAATTGGGCAGAAATTAGGGGATCTCTTGACTAATTGCGGACGGAGGAGCGAGAACCTGATGAATCCTCGTTTAACAAACGGCTGAGTTAACCGAGATTCTCCTTGCGCTGTTTGTGTTGCAGGACGCTCTTCCTCAGTACTACAGCAGCAGGCAGACCCTGGTGGGACCCCCTTGTTTAGAAGCGACTCAAATCATTGATGACAGCAACACCCAGGTGAGAAAACTTAACAGTGAGCATCTGATTTCACGCATCAGTTTTCTCTTTTTTTTTTGCGTATTTTCTGTTTTAAGTGCTGATCAATGATATCCTCTGTAGATAAAAACCCGTTTTAACTTTTTTTTCTTTTCTGGTTCCACCAGGCAGGTGATCTGTTCTTCGTTGGCCTGCCCTCTAGCTACAGCCTGCCCACACTGGAGCCCCCCCTGCCGAGGCTCCCCTCCTACGAGAGCGTCCGAAAGAAGGACCGCCAGAGGCAGATCCACATGATGATCGCCGACCGCTTCGGCCTCAATGGCCCCATTGTGACCGAGGTAGAGTAAATTAAGATTTAAGACCGTGTCACCGACACTGAAACAATGTAGCGGTTCATGGCAGGGCTGGGTTTAGAAATCATTTTAGTTTGATTATAGTTTCAGAGGAGTCACTCATCTGTGATTTGACAGCGAGATAATGATAAGCAGGCTCTGTTTATTATTAATTTACTTGCCGAGCCATATTATAAGAGGGGCTTGTGTGAAGATTAGGCTGCATCCAGAAAGCGGTAAACAAGATGCGCTATCAGCTCATCTCCCGCTCGCTGCCGCCTTGTGCTGGCGGCCACGTCTCCAGGTTTTACCTTGTTGATCTTTCGCTGAGCTTTTGGTTCGCACAACGCTTGAGCAAACAAGGTAATGAGAAAAAGGCACATCAAACATAATTAAAGGCTGCATCCATGAGTGCAAACAGTCCCCAAGAATGCAGCTTTGTGCCCCTGCTTTTTCTCCTTTTGACCTTCCATCGTTTTTCTTAATAAAACACACTGAAAAACACTCACACACACAGAAAAGTCCCTTTAATACAGAGCATTCTTCGGCCATCACATTACCAGTCAATAGAAAGAGTCCAGATGATGGTTTCTAAATTCCCCTGTCTAGCAGCCTAAAGGCAGGACGGTGGTAAAACGCTGCAGCCTCGTGGACGTGGTTAGACAGAGGCAGGGGTTGTGGAGTTGTTCTTGTTGCCTGAGGGTCCCCAAGCAATTAAAAGATAAGGGGAGCCAGTCGGGAAGTGTGTAAATCTGTTCGATTAGATCTGAAAGATAATGAAGCAAAAAATATCCCAGCCGGCTGAAGATAAACGATTTTAATTGATGTAAATATAAACATGTTAAATTTATTCTAAGGAACATATTTCAGGGCTTGCATTCCTCAGGATGTCCTCTGATGTCTTTTTACATGGGACATGCAACATTAACGATTTTGTTTATTTGTTAAAGCAGTTACATTGGGTCATTCCTGCTTCATTCACGCCAATGTTAATGAAAAAAATCCAATGCTCACATGCATATGATGGAGATTTAACACCACAAGATAAAACACCAATAATCTTATGCTTGGAAATTTTTGTGTGCTTTTATATATATATATATTTTAAAAGAAACCCTCAAGCATTAGAAGGTGTGCAGCGTTGTTCGTTGTTCCCATCCTTTGGTCAACTGTTCAGTTAAATGTCTGAATCTGATGCATCGTTCATCAACTTTTTTTTTATCAAAGCTTGTAGATGACTTAAGTGTTACTTTTCTTCTTCAGTGTGTTGTCCAAGTGAACACCGGTGTATCTGTTATCACAGACTTTAGATGGTGTTTGTCTCATCAACAATTCTGCTAAAATCCACATCCTCTTTGTCATGTTCACTCTGCAGTGGGCGGTTTTTCCTACACTGTGCTGAACTTGTTCCCTTTACTCAGCTGCCTTGTCCATCACTGACTCAGCCCTCAGCGGCAATCATCTGAGCATTTCTGCAGATGGCAGGAGTCAGTTGTGCTTCTGACTGCAAAAAAAGAAAAAAAAAGTAGAAAACGCGCAGTGTTGTAGCACATGGAGCACCACAGGCTAAATCAATAGTAATTTATCTAAGGGTTCACTCTGTCAGATTAAGACATGTCAACAAAATATTCTGTTCCTATCAGATTAATAGAAAACCAGATTTATGACCATCGAGAAGTCTTTGTATAGCTTGGATGCACATACGGACTGCTGAGGGCGCTGAAAAACGAGTCTGTACAATTAAAGGAGCTATAGCTGATATTACTTTAATCT
The DNA here is from genome assembly GCA_036024015.1 of Craterocephalus amniculus. NCBI lineage: Eukaryota > Metazoa > Chordata > Actinopteri > Atheriniformes > Atherinidae > Craterocephalus > Craterocephalus amniculus. The sequence goes on along the minus strand of JAVQJG010065357.1, from coordinate 18,205 downwards.
TTCTAAGAAATATATATTATAAATTATGTAAATTATATATTACCACATAATATACTGTGTAGAAACCATTTTTCTTAGAAAGATTAAAATAATATCAGGTATAGCTCCTTTTAAAAGCAGAATTATCTTCTATCTATCTTCACTGACAGCACATGCAGATGCAGATGTGCAAAGTAAGAAATTAGCTTTAAAGCTTCAGCCCATCATTGAGATGGCAGTGAGATCACATGACACCAAGCATTAGCACGCAGATGAACTTGGTGCTAAATCAACTTTCATGTATGTGAAAATGGTGAGGTTAAACATGCTGCATTTACTCCTGTTTGAGTACGATCAAACTTCTTACTTTCTATGGTTGCAGTCATAAACATGTGTTCCATTAAAACCTGTCTGCTTTTCCTCTGATCGCTACAGCCTCCTCCCACATATGAGGAGAGTATTCGCCAGTCCGTGGAGCTGCCGTACAACGTCCTCTCATCCAGCTTGGACATCTCTCCACCTCAGAGTTTTCACATCAACACGGGACTCGTCACTGAGACTGGTACAGCTCGCCCAGCCAGCTGTGATGTCCACAGCTCTGTCCTACCTGCGGTGTGACGCCGCCATGCCCTCAAGCTCACTGATGAATGTCAGAGGACCTTTTTAATGGCTTTAGAGGAGGGTCACCAAAGCAGAACACGACTAGTTTTGTGCACTCTTTCCAAATCAGATACCTCAAGGATGAGTTTTTTTATTTTGCTGGGAGACGGCTGATGTTGATCATGAGCTGAGGAGAAACCAAAGAAGATCTGCATCCCCCTCCATTGAAGAGTAACATCACTGACACATTTGAATGTTGACCAAGTTTTCGCCCTGAGACATTTAGCATCTGTAAAGTAAGATGGCTGGAACATCTTAACGAAGGACATCAATGATGAGACTGTAGGACTCAAAGGCACAAAAGGGTGAAGTAATACTTTGTTGATTACAGTTGTGTTCGGTTCAGGAACATGTTTTTATATTGTTTACTCTCTTTCTTATTCTGCTGCTTCTGAATTAGAAATAACATTGTTTGCTTTTTAAAGAACTGTTTGATTAGAAGCTGCTGTGAAGTGGGTGTTTTAACCCTGCTGAGGTTCAGAAACATTGTTCCAGCATGACGTTCAGCCTGTGGGAAGGAGAGTAAAAAGGTGCTAATGAGAGAAGTTAAAATGGGAGATTTACTGTCTCACAGCTACATTTACTGTACTGCCTCAATGGATTTTCTCTGTAAAGCAAGGAAGTCTAATTTCTGTTTCTTTTTATCCTCTTTTTCTGTTTTCTTTGGAGTCAAATATTTTATGTAATCTACCCCGTATACATGCCACATATATGTCATGTGTATGTCTTGTACTGTATTTATTGAAGAAAAATGACTGTTTTGTAATTTCTCTGTGGAATCAAATGAAATAAATACTTTTATTACTTTTATAAACTATCTTAATGTTAACAAACAAACAAAAAACGTTACTGAAAAAGCAGGGCATGATTTATGCAGGTATGTGACATATTTTCCATCAGCAACTCCTTAGTTCTACTCAGCTCAGTTTGGGCCGTTTCCCTTTATAATCGAGTGGTCAAAGCAAGATGGGCCAAAAACCAGAGGGGTGGGACAATACATTGATCTACATTGAAACATCAATCATATGGTCAATGAGTCAATGATATTGATCCAAAATCCTAACATTGGTCAAAAATTGATAGAGTAATCGATTATCAAACAAACTTTTATTTTGGAAATATTTTCTTTTAAATGTATGTTAATGCCAGAGCTTAGGAATAACGAGATTAAATGATGATCTAGTTGCTTTTTTGTGATGAATGGAAATAATTGTGATCAATTACTCACGATATTGCTTCATATCGTTTCATATTGATCGGTGGATCCTAGATCGAACTGAATCGAAATCATATCATGGCTGAATTTAAGATATCAGCAAACGTCGAATCGCTGTATAACTGTATCTGTAAATCGTATTGTCATCAAACTAGTGATTCCCAATCCTAGTCATTTGTATGCGACACAAATGCAATACAAGAATTGATTACACTGAGCCGATGGTATTTCTGCCCATCAGTCCATGTTTTTTTTCTTTAATTCATGATAAGAGAAGAAAAAGCTGCAGGAGGAAAGTTGAAACATGGTGCAGGAGAAAACTGCAGGGCGAAGGACTCACTCTCATGGCTCACCTGGTGTTTGTAGACGTCACAATTTCAGCCGAATACTACCTGGTACCAGATGCTCTTACCTAATAGAAAACCATAATAACTGAGTCAAAAAAAATTGTAGAAGGGCTTTATGTTTCATTTGGAGAGGTAAAACATCTGGAGCAACATTTTTAAACTTACATTTTTGAAGTTTTGGATTGATTCATATGTGGGTTTGTCTGACTTCCTGAGTAGTTGGTGTCTTACCTCCAGTAGAAAGCAGTCAGATTACTCTAATGCTAGCTACTCGGCATGGGGCCACATGAAGAGCAACTCAGACCTCAGAAAAACTGCTTGAGTAAGAGCTACTTGGATATATACACCCTGCTACTTATTCTTTATACTTTCTAAACATCACAATGTTGTGTAGCAACACAGCACACGGCATGTCAACATCGCCCGTGTAACACAGACCAGCTCACGTAGGCAGAAGTGAGTCAGTGTGTGTGTAGTAAAACTCTCAAGCCTTTGTAAAACTTTAGAAAAGGAAAAAATCTCTCTTCCTGTCAGACTCTTCCTACATTTTAATTCCACAAGTGGTAGAGAAAATAGAAATAAAAATAAGTGAGATAGTTGTTATCCTGGATGAAAAACAATATTTTATGTTTCATCACAATTTAATTAACTTGTATTATTATCGTATTATATTGCACTTGATAGTGCAATGGAAACAGAAAGCATTAAAACATAACCAAAATTTTAAAATTAAGGTTTATAAAATCATGATTTTATGACAAGCTGCTGCTTGTTTGCATTAGATTTGACATATTTACATGGAAAGTGTCTGCTGTGTGTCGGTACCACAAAGAGAAGACAATAACTTAAACTCAATGAAAATTATATGTATAAAATGCAGGAAAGTTTGGGGATTTTGTGAAGTATTCTGTATTTAATAGAAATGTTCTATTTGGCACGGAAATTAACTAAACGAGTTAATGTGAAATAACCTCAAAGTGCTTGGCTGAAAAATAGCCTTTTCATTAAACAGAAATTGACAAGCAGTTTCCTTAGTTATCCATCCATGTGAACAGAAATCCTCATAATTTACAGTGTGAACGAGATGTAACTGCAGAAAATGGATGGATGGAGGGAATCTACATGGACATGAGTAGAGGTTCATTGTTAGAATTTTGGTTTTTCTCCAAAACAAAGTGGGGGTCTCGGAACCCTGCAGGCATCTCCTTTAACAAGACAAGGGTTTTACTGTGTGGGAACATCTGGAATTCCCCTCATAACATGTGGCAGACTTGGTGTCAGTCACTGGTATCAACTTCGAACTTAAAAAAATGTTTTAACGTGACACAACTTGTTACACACACACTTCATCTTGACCTTCTAACATGTGAGCCGTGAAGTCGCATCCTCACAATCCCCACTGTTAATATAACCTGTGTTAGCTTGGAGTCTTTGTTCCTATAAGAACGATGCAAAGTATCCTTATATCAAATGGAAATTAAAAGCACTGACAGCAAACATTCAGATCTCTTTGATAAAATTTAGCTTGTTAGTTAATGTTAATTCAAGAACAATATCACCAGATTTGAAACTACCATGTTGGGAATGTGGGCTACAGAGGGCAGAACTGCTCCTCTGGACTTTTTTACACTCTTTAATGTAAAATCCCAAATCAGTTTCAAGATTTTTAAAAGTTTTTGTAATAGTCTGAAGTGGTTTTTCATTTCCAGTAGACTAACTGATGCTAAATAAAACAAGAATACTCAGAGAGAGTTTCCTTTACCAAAGCCATTGATAAATATTGCAATTTTAACTAAATGAGTCATCTGAGCACCAACATGTGCCCATGCACCAGCTCACCTTCATGAAATTTAGCTTGGCCATATCTCTATATTTTTATTTGTATGTATAAATTGCAACCGTCATCTGTTTTTATGCAACTATTAAAGCCTTAATGGATGGAAAACTTACAAAATGAGAAGTACAACATGCATGGATTCAGACCATGTGCTCATAGTTGCTTAGATGGGAAACCATACAGACAATGACCCCTGCTGACCAAAATTAAAATGCCATTAAGCCTCTCCAGTCCCTGCTTTGAAATTTCAGCCGAAGTTGATGATAGGGCGGCTGTGGATAGAGCCGTCGCCTACTAAAACAGGAGGTCGGTGGTTTGATTCCACTCCGGTACATGTGGAAGTGTCCTTGGGCAAGACACTGAACCTCGTGTGTATGAATGTGTGTGAATGTTAGCTCCTAAGCACCCAGTATGTATCAATATAGGTGCTGTGTGAATGGGTGAATGTGATATGTCATGTAAAGCGCTTTGAGTGGTCTGTGACTAGAAAAGCGCTATACAAGTACAGTCCATTTACCATTATTTACTTGAGCGGCCGCAGTAATCTGCATCCTCTGTGTTCCAGACGATCACGCAGCCATCGGCGCCGACTGTCAGCTCCTCGCAGCTCGGATAGAAGAACATATCCTTTCACACACAAACAGGAAGTTGTGCTGATTCAGTGTGTTGCTGTGCTTCCTGTCCGGCTTCTGTCTGAGCTTCCATGTCAGCGATGAACCGACTGAACACGGCACACGATGATCACTAAGCTCCTTTTTTTTTCCATGTTAGGACCAGGGTTGTACTACCTCAGGAATGTTTTAAAGTGGAAAACTTGCCAGGGAAATTTATGGGAATTAATGGAAAAATATGGGGACTAACAGGAAAATATGGGATTTAGCTGGAAATTTGCAGAGTTTCAGGTTTATTCCCTTAAAGACACATTATTCACCTTCAGCAGTTTTCCCAGTCGTGTGTCTGATCAGCTCTATCCTGCATCCTAGCTGGACTCTCAGATCTCATCAGACAGTAAAAACATCTCACCTTGACTCTTCCCTGTTGTGCATCCATAACTTTCTCTGCTGAATCGAGCTTGAAAGTAGAGAGAAGTGAGCTTAAAGCTGCAGTCTGCAGTCCTGAGAGGAGAGCCGACTTGGCTTGAAATGTTGAACACAAGTCTTGCGTCTCTTTGAGATCACGGAGCTCCCTCCACCTCGGAAAATAATCCCTGATATTCCCCGTGTTTTATCTCTGGTTCGGCCAAGTTCTCTCTTTTTTTCCTTGTTTCGCCTCCCTGCTCGTCTTCGCCGTGTAGCTGCTGTGTGTTACACGCCAGCGATTCGGACCCGTCCTTCACAGTGAAGGCAGGATGACGGGTGGCACTGGGGATGTTTGCTATATAAATAAATAGAGAGAGGACTTCACCAGTTACAGCGCCTGTAACAGCCGTAAATAACGATGGATCGCCACAAAAACGCAACTCTGAGCCGCATGGAGCTCACAGAGGGATCAGACCAGCGATTCCTAACAACACATTGGCGAAATGAAGGACTTTTGTGGCAGAAATTGCCGTATTTAGAGACTGTGTGAGCTGGTCCCATTTCCTCCCGTTATATCGGATGTAGCTGATCGCCAGTGGATCTAAATATCTCCTGAAGGAGTTCAAGTTACACCAAAACTGTCTGGGTGGGGAAATGATCGTATTTCATGCTGGAAAATAGGTTCAGGTTGTAAAAAGCCGAACTTCTCCTCAAACAATGAGGAAGGAAAATGTCATGTCTGCAATTAGGCCAGTGTTGTACCAAAGTTTGTCACTAGATGGCTCAGATAGTCTCAGATGGAGGGACCTTTTCACCCACTGTAAGGAAAAAAAAAGTGTTTCTGAACAAGATTGCCAAATATAACTTTAAAACAGGGAACTGAAATATACAGCTGTCTGCAGAATGATTCAACAAGGAAAAACCAGCTGGTACTGAAATGAGTGCAACCTTAAAAAAAAAGTTTTTTGAAATGTGGTTCAATAGAAATATTCTCTTTTTAAAAAAGCAAAAAACTAGAGAAATGAATCTAACAATTAGCTGAATCTGTTTAGCTGAACAATGCCTTGAAGCCATCACTGCAATCAGCTGTTTTCAGGAACTCATCATCAGACTCTACACCTGTCCACAGGTAATCTCCCTCATGCTCAGCAGCTACCTGCTCTCACTGATCCAGGACCACTTTGTTTGTCTAATATTTCTCAACTCGGTTAAACAAAAAGTGTCTTATTTCACTGAATTATCATTCAGTAAAAGTGTATTTATTATTCCCTTTTTCAGTCTCGGTTATTTGAATTATTCTTTAGAAGTTTTCCTTTTCTTTACTGGGAGGGAAGGATCATTCTGCAGACATCTGAGGAAAATATGTTGTAACATTGTAACAATGTTGACTAAACCAAGCAGATGTAATGTGATTACACATGCAAACGATGCCATTCATTCAGCTCCACACTGCTGTCTGCTGGGCTGGAGAGGCTGCCCCCCTGCATGCAGCAGCGTGCGTCCTGCACCAAACTAAGACAGAATCTCTCTCTGTGCTTATGAGCTCCATGTGTGACCAAAGAACCAAGGACCCAGCATGGCTTTGGGGGGTGTGAAGGCACCCGTAGCCTCCATCACCAGTCTGCTGAAACTATCCCATAAATTCCCAAGCTTCACTTCCCAAGGCTGGAAATTTAGCGGGAATTTTGCTCCCCTTTGCGACAGTTTGCTGCTAAATTTGTACTTTATGGGTTTTATTTTACTGAAATAATAAGAATTTAGCCTGTGAACCTCTGAACACAAGTCAAAGCAAAACAAATCGCAACATGATCTTTGCTAGCGACAGGCTCCATCTTCTGCGTTTCCTCAGCTGGGTGTTGGAACTTTGGTTTGCGTGAGAGCAGACCGATCTCTACCTCCCCTCTGCTTCTGCTCTCTAAGGGGCACAACTTCTCACCACATTCATTTAAAACCCATGCTTAACGGTCTTTTAAGCAGCTTTTGGTCCCTTAGCTGTCCGTCGCGCTTACAGATCTTCCAGGAGTTTCAGTCAACGGACATGAAATACAAAAGCCGCCTACGAAGTCGCATCTCCAACCTGAAGGACCAGAAGAATCCGGAGCTGCGGCGTAACGTCCTGTGTGGAAGCATCTCGCCTCAACGCATCGCCAGCATGACGGCCGAGGTCAGTCCCACTGTCCTCCTCTGCTCCGGGTCAGGAACGACGACATCATGTCCCAGGCTGTGGACATGATGTCACCTCTGACAGTAGTACAAGTACACATGTTAGGGTTTTACTCGGTACAAGTACAGATACTAGGGTTTTACTCGGGTAGAAGTACAGATACTAGGGCTTTACTCGGGTAGAAGTACAGATACTAGGGTTTTACTCTGGTAGAAGTACAGATACTAGGGCTTTACTCGGGTAGAAGTACAGATACTAGGGTTTATACTCAGGTAGAAGTACAGATACTAGGGTTTATACTCAGGTAGAAGTACAGATACTAGGGCTTTACTCGGGTAGAAGTAAAGATACTAGGGTTTTACACCGGTAGAATTACAGATACTAGGGTTTTACTCTGGTAGAATTACAGATACTAGGGTTTTACTCGGGTAGAATTACAGATACTAGGGCTTTACTCGGGTAGAATTACAGATACTAGGGCTTTACTCGGGTAGAAGTACATAAGGGACATCTTTAAAGGACCAGGGCTTGACCCAAATATCAGCCTCATGTGATAATACTGGCTGATTTCTGGGTTCAGTTACATTACCTTACTGTCATTTAGCTGACGCTTTTATCTAGAGCGATGCATCACTGGACGCTGTACATTGACCCAGAAATGATCCTTTCTTCCTCACATGACTGTGAATTGATAATTGGGAAGTTAGAAGTCAGAAGTTACACACTGGCCCTTTAGTGGTATTTACTGGACCAGGATCATCCCAGACTGGTTTTGGTGGTTTTTAGTTCTGAATGTCATGCAGAATAAGGTGACCAGTTCTCCCACCTCAGGTGTGTGTGTGTGTGTGTGTGTGTGTGTGTGTGTGTGTGTGTGTCCAGGAGATGGCCAGTGCAGAGCTGAAGCAGATCCGAGAGGCTCTGACTAAAGAGTCCATCAGAGAGCATCAGCTGTCTAAGATGGGAGGAACGGAGACTGACATGTTCATCTGCAGCAAGTGTCACGGGAAGAGCTGCACCTACACGCAGGTAAGAGCCGCTGATTGGACGCTCTCTCCATCCTCGGCTCTCCGGTCTCACCGCGGCTCGCTGCGTTCCAGGTGCAGACCCGCAGCGCCGATGAGCCCATGACCACCTTTGTTTTGTGCAACAGCTGTGGAAACCGATGGAAGGTGAGAGAAGATCCCATCAGGGGCTGGGAATAAAACACCGTGTTTACATTCTGCTGGGAATAAAATATCATGTTTATGTTCTACTGGGAAGAAATGTAGCTGCTTAAAACAAACAAAAAAGAAAACAAAGTTTTGTCTTCATGAGGTTGTTCAGGTTCAAAGTGGAGCCACTAGATGGCAGAAGAGACCAGGATCCCTCTCAGCTCTGCTTTATTTCTCTTTACCTTTTCCTGAAGTTGTAGTGTGGCTCATATTTTTATTTTTACATCAGCATACTTATATGTCCCTCTGCCTCCTCAATCGTCTATATTTACTCCAGCTTCTGTCTGCTTTCCTCCACCTGTTCCCGTTTCCCTGTCCTCTTGCCCCCGTCTCTGTCTCTTTACCTTTTCATTTTAGTCCTTCCTTACGTTGCCCGTGCTATTTTCCAGCGCCTCCTCCCTCCCTCCCTTATTTAGCCCCCGGCTCTAGGTCAAGGTCAAGCAACTAATTTGAGATTAGTTTGTGGGAGGTCTGAAATATGTCAGCAGGTTTTAACAGACAACACAGCTCAGATGCCAGAGGACCTGTGACCTCTTTAACTTTCAGTTACATTTCTTTGTTTTTGTTTTTTTGAGGATTAAGAAACTGATTTTTTTTTTAATTTGTGTGATTTCCTTCAGTTGATTTAATCCTTAATTAAAACTGAAATCAGCTGCTTGTCCACATAATATACAGCTGTCTGTAAAATGATTAATACCATTCAGTAAAGAAAAGGCAACATTCTAAATATTAATTCAAATAACTGGACACTGAAGAAAATGACAAATATACATTTTCTAACTTATGATTTAGTGAAATAAGACATTGTTTTTTAATTTAATTAAGTAAAAAAGTATTAAAAAAACAAACAATCCGTCTTGAATTGGTGAGAGCAGGGGCCAAAATACCTGTGGACAGGTGTAGAGTCTGATGGAGAGTTCATGAAAACAGCTGATTGCAGTGATGGACTCAAAGGATTGTTCAGCTGCAAATCAGCTGATTAGTGTTAGGGTTAGATCCATTTTTGTTTTTTTAAATAAACTGTTCACAAAAAGTAAGGGAACTTGACTTCATGCCATTATAATCTCCCTTTTTAAAAATATAAATCAAGAAAGTGTTTTCATGAAATGTTATAACTTTTTCCAGTTTTAGCTCATTTCAGATTGATTTTCCTTCTTGAATGAAGCGCAGGAATCAGCTGTATGTTTCTATAACATGTATTAGAATATAAAAGGCCTGACTAGTCGACTTGTCAATAGTTCTTATTACTGAATTGAGGTGAAGGCTGGGATGAAGTGGGCGTTATACCAGCAACCTTTTGCTCACTGGGCAGTTCTTTCTCAGTGTGAGAGGAAAAGAAGCCTCACTCTGCCGATTTCAGGTCATCTTTACTTCATAAACGACTCTAAAGTCTAGTTTTCTTTTTATTGTTATTTGAGGAAATCTTACCCGATATTTTTCTTGCTTCTCCTTTTTATTGTATAAACTGGAGCGGGGAGATATTTGAAGCCTTGATTTGCATAAAAAATAGCCAAATGTATGGCTAAGTTACAAAGACACATTTTCAAAGATCATGAAGATCTCTTGCATGAAAATAAGTTATAAAGGTGCATTCCACCAGAGATTTTTTTTGTAAACAGTAGCAGTCCATTTACGTGGAAAGTCGCTTTATTTGGGGAATTGTGGAAGCACCAACAAATTCTGATTTGGATCAAAGAAGCGGCCTCTGTCTCGATTTGCTTTAAGTGGATCAAATACAAGAATAAGAACACAAAACATAGTGGACTGTGGGCAAACGCAACGAAAACATCGATATGTAAAGGACGTCAGGCAGCTGTGGCCAGGAAAAACGTCTCGCGGATAGAAAGTTCGGATAGAAATCTGATCAACTAACAAACCGGAGTCGTCCTGCGTTAACCAAAGGATGAACAAATTCTCCTCTTGGCTGGTTGTTTCAGCTTCTCCTTCAGTAATTCTTGGTGCAGCGATTTATTTTGGTCATGCAGTTCGATAAAATGTTACAACCCCAGCTGGACTGAGTTCCCCGTGGGACTGAGCTAGCCCACTGTCATGTGTTAATGCTCCCAAAACCTGCTTAGACAGACATTTTTTACAGCGTACTACCTGCTTATTATAACGACATTCTAAGATATTTTTAGCTAACGAATCAGCATAGGAGGAAGGTTTATATCCTGATTTAATCCCAGCAGATATAAATGAGTGATTTAGCTGCGTTCTGCCAGGATCTAATTTTCTTTTTTTCTTCTTTTTCAGTTCTGTTGAAGACCCACAACGACATTTTTCCATCTAAAACTCACTAAAAAATCCCATGATGTGGATTTAAAAAAGTATAATTATTTTGTAACTTTCTTTTTATATTTAATGCTCACAGCTGTAATATATATTATATTTGGATGAAAATATGCAATTCCATGTTGTCTATTGGTTTGGTTAGTTTTGTACGGAGCACTGAGTTTATTTCTTAGAGGGGAATGAAGCTGGAAGCCGGTTCGGCCTCATGGAGAAACCGATTAAAGTTGCTCTTGGATGAAGACGAGAATGTTTGCCGCTTCTATTCTGACATATGAACATGATGGCATCGCTAACCCAGACAATGCAGCCGTGTTTACATGTAAACTGCTTCGTTACTCTAAGCCTTGTGCTGGGATGTTTCACTAAATCAGATGTGAAGGTGGGGAGAGAGCAGGACACGCTGCGCTCCCACTGTGTTTGTTGTGGTAACAGAGCTGAGCTCTTCCCATACATGAGCATGGAGAGGAGGCGAAGGTGGGGGGGGGCGGTGATGAGACACTTGGAAAGCTTGGTCTCATGTCCCACATTCTGCCAGGCGTCTTCTTCCTGGATAGAAAGCAGAGCGGAGGCAGGCCGTGGATGCAGCGGCTAACCGAGCTAACCGTTGGACTTTTAATAAAATATTTCTGCTTAATATGGTTTGGATAAGTTCTTTAATAATCGCTGAGTCCATTTACATGACCATTACAATCTGATAATGGAGTAATCAGATTACTGTAATGATCTGATTATAGATGCACTCCTGAAAGGTCATAGTTGAAAAGCCTAGTCTGTTTTTACTCCATCACTGGATTTCTTTCTGATGTTTTGATGCAACTTCTTCTTTAGTTCAAAAGCTCCCATCTTTGCTGAATAATTAGATATTGGATTTTATGTTGGATGCAGAAGAAGGACTTTGTCCAAGGATAGACTGAATCCACCGAATGTGTCTGATTTCTCAGCATGTTTTCCAGTCGGGCATCTGCAGGCAGCTGTGTAGTTGGAGGCGCTGCCGCCCATGAGCAGAGCATGTCTGCAGCCATGCAGGCCTGCCGGGGACAGCGGCTGAAGTGTGTCGGGCTGTGATTACCCCAAACAACCACATCAACTGCTTAACTGTAACAGTTTGCTATCTCAGGAAGTGATTTAAAGGTGCAGTACGAAGAGGTTAAACCGTTTCTATTGGTGTCTAATCACTTCACTAAAATCACTTTATTCTCTTAGAATGCAGCTTTAAAGTGCAGTTTGCAAGGAGCCAGAGCACCGTACAGGATAAAAGACGGCCTGAAGCACCATAGAAGAAGAAGAAGATGTTTAAGCAGTTGCCTGTAGTCATTCGGAGATGAAAACCGGGAAAATCAGAAGCGTTCCATATCATTGCTATACCCATCTTTGCCACCAGATGTCAGTAATTATCACAGTGTGCCTTTGTAATGCACAGTGGTTTACACCATGATGCTAATTAGGCAAACATGTTTGGGATGGATTTTTTTGTCATCAGATAAAACTGCAGTGCAGTAAGGAGTCACAAAGAGCATTATTACAGCAGGCAGGCCGGGCCAGCGTTGCCATGGCAGCTTCTACATTTTATCGTCATGCAATGATCGATTACAATAAACCACAGAACAGTGAGCTGACCTCGTACATGTATGAGAATCTTTTTTTTCCCATCAAAAATCTCATGAAAATGCTGATTTTGATGATTTTCAGAGTCTAATGGCGATGCGCTTTTCTGCGGGGCTCTGTAGGAAAGGGTGTGAAAATTCCCCCCAGACGGTCATGTGACAGATTTAAAGGGACTTCAGGCAAGACTAATGAGGAACTGCAGATGCATTTCCAGTTAATTTGATGCTAATGGGCCATGAAGCATTAAAAACCCAACATGTGTGTTACATAATGCGCTGAATTTCCCGCACAGTCGTGGGGATGGGACGTGAACTGACGCATTTCTGCGCGTCACCGACAGCGGCTGAACAGGAAGAACATGGCCGCCGCGGATTTGGTTCAAACACTGAAGGGAAACTTCTGGATGCTTCTGCAGCAGCAAACCACCTGCATCCACTCTGAGCCCACAGAAAAGTGGCTCCACGAAGAAAAAGAAACTTTATCAGCAGAATCTCGTGAGTCTAAAAAAATATGACCTGCAGTTTCCCACAGCACCTGTTCCAGCAGCACGGACTCAGATTCTGTAAAGTTGCCTCAAGTCCCTTTAAGTGCAGGACTCCATCCCTTTCTCACAGCACAACATCTTAGATGTGTGTGCGTGGAACGAGTTCCATATAAAGAACGTGCGTCAGCAGAGCTGAGTTCTAATCTGCTCCACCATTTGTTAGAAACCTAAAACCTGACGTTTGGCTCGGGGAATCTTTATCTGTTAGTTCTGCTCATATTTTAGCTCGCTTGCAGAGCTCGCAGGTGTTTATCCAGATGTTGGAAACCACAGGTGTCGAACCTTTAGCATGTTTTCAGTGATTCCCTGCTGCAACATGCCTGACTCATTAAATGGATCCAACATCCTATGAACATTAAAAACTGCAGGACTGGACTGAGCAGCCCAGATCCATGTTTTTATTTAGAAACAACTGAATGCTTGCAGCTTCCATGGCGGACCACAGGGGTGTCCAAAGGTCCGCTTCTGGTCCGCAGCCTGCAGGTTTTCTATGTTTCCCTGCTTCAACACACCTGGCTCACATTAAACGGATCTGTTGAAGTTCTCTACAACTCACCGATATGAGTCAGACGTGGAGCGTTCCTGCATGGGTTCCCAGCGGCTCCAGCTTCCTCCCACTGTCCTAAGACATGCATGTAATCGTAAAAAGGCTCAATCGAACACTCAAAATTCTCCCTAGGACTCTGTGTGTGTGTGTGTGTGTGTTGGAGTCTCCCAGCAGGCCAACGCACCTGTCATGAAGCTCGGATCGTCTCCACCTCGATGGGTTCACTGGCCTCCAGTCACCCGGTCCCAGCAGATGCGCCTGATGAAGCCGGGCGTTTAAAAGCGCTTCCTGCTTCCTGGAAGCTCTGATGGGTCTCATATGAGACTTTTTCCTTCCTCGGAGTTCCAGGAAGCTGAAACTTTAATTTAATCTGATTTGTGGAGCGCTGAGCGGTGACATAATTCCCATGTGAGGATGTTTGCAGGTTGTCTCATGTTGGAGAAGTGAGATGAACACACCGGCTTCTGATTGGATGTTCAAAGGTTTCACTTTATTTATGTACAATTAAAATCACAGTTTTAACAAAATAGAAAATAAATAACATCGATGATACTAAGATAAATGCGTTCTGAGTGAGCAGTCCGGCGGAGACAGCGTTTTTAAAAATCTTTTGTCTGCCTCCACAAGCAACTACAGACATTTGTTCTCCTGGAACTCCGTTTCCCATGAAACACCGGGTGAGAGTGTCTCTTACCAGCTGTTTGTTTTTTTGCACCTGGGATTTCCTTCCACACCTTTTCCTGAACTGACCAACCACAGATCGGCCGTGGGGCCTCCTGCAGCCAATCAGGAGCAGGCGTCCGTCTTGGCACCAGGCAGTGGTGAGGTCAAAGGTGAGAAGTCGCAGAGGTCAGCAGCAGCAGTGCCCGAGTAGGCCACCCTGGTGTGTGTGTGTGTGTGTGTGTACTTGTATTACTACACTTACTGAGACCACAAAGATTATTTTTTAGAAAAAATGGAGAAAACAAATCATCTTTGGTTCTGATGTACGTAAAAGCAAGAAAATGAGAACAGAGCTGTTTATGTTTTAGGGTTTTGGGGCCATAAAAGGGACAAAAAGCGATTTTACCGGGGATTGAGACCAAAACAAACGTGTTTCAACAGTTTCTTCTACCTATCCTCGCTGTCCCTACGGCTCTGAGGTAAACGAGCAGAACTAGATCTGAATGCAAGCAGCATAAAGGACAAGAGCAACAACTTTATTGTTTCCCAGAGTCTGAAGGAGCTTTCATTGCAGTAACACTAGATCTAAATAATGACGCTTCCTACCGGTTCAGAAGGAAAGCGAGCTCCGAGCGAATCGTAACGTCTCTCGTTCTCTCAGCGATCGTTTTATTTATCCTCGTTTTACCTGGTTTGTTTGCCGTTTAATGTGTTTCTTTGGGTGGTGAAATGTTTTCCCGCTCAGTTTCAAATGTAAACGCGGAGCGGCTGGCTGTATGCGAAGGGAGGGAGGGCCTTCGCTCAGTTCATGAAGGAGGCGGAGCGTCACGTGCACGAACATGCACGTGGAAGGAGGCTGGATATGAACACAGAGAGACGGTGTGGAATCACACATCTAGAGATTCACATCGCACGTTTTTAATTATTTCACCCTAGAAATCATGAATTTTCGCTTTTTTCTCCTTTAAGCTGCTTTCTGGAACTTGGGTGGGAAAAAAAAATACTGCTCGTTACATTTTTTTGGTTAGGGTATTAAATTGAAGAGTTTAGATACAGTTATTGTTGCCTGGCAACGCAGCACCCTGTGTTGCCTGCAAAGTACAACCACGTCCACAAACATGAGATTTTCTCCAGAGAAGAGGAAGAGGAAAAAGACAAGTGTTCATGACGTGTTGGGCGTCATAAAACACATGCTCACACACACACACACACACACACACACACACACACACACACACATGCCAGGGGAAGCGGTGTGGTCCTAAGTTATACTTCTTCTTTAACCTGTAAGTTCTTCTCCATAATCGCAAAAAAACCCTAAAACATACAAAACCATGTAACTGAGAAGAGACTCGTTAATAATCAGGTTCATCTTCATGTCGTGGCTGTGCGGGCTCAGGGTTAGAAGCTAATTCCTGGTGTCTGAGAGGCCGTCTGTAGCCATGCCTGAGTAAATAAAACAGAGGAGAGACGCTGGTTTCCCTCCTACGCGGCAGGAGATAACTCCATGCTAACAATGATCGCCTTTAGTTAAAACAAAACAATATTTCCATCATCAAGGTCTAACTTATGAGTTGTCTCAATAAAAACACTTTTCCTGCTTTATTGTTATGATTATTAATATCTCAATTATTAGTAATGGAACAATTATAATAAATAATTACATTTTATTTTGTAATATTTATTTATAATAATTTATTACAATTTCTAGATATTTTATTTGTACTGTGGGACCTGATTTGGCTGATTAGTGTGTCATAAACTCAGAGGACTGGAAGAGTGTGTAATGCAGAGATGCATGTGTGAGAAACAGGAAGTCAGCGGATGAAGGTGTGGAGCTGAGGAGGTCGACGCGCTCCGTCCCAGCCATCCTGCTCACTATTCACATGTTTCCCCTTCGGGTTAAAAGAGCACATCTCTGTAAGTGCAGTAAGACAGCCAGCGAGGTGTGTGTGTGTGTGTGTGTGTGTGTGTGTGTGTGTTTACTAAACTCCAGTGTTTCATTGCCGTGTCTGTGGGGCTGGGTGGAGATCGGTCTCAGAGGACTTCTCCTGTTTTTTGCAAAAATAAAATCCAGGTGTGAGAAAAAAATGTTTTCTGATAAAAAATAGACGTGTTGTCTTTTTTTTTTTTTTTGATGTTTTTAGTGAATCAGGACTGAGAAGGAAGAGACGTTTGTCCTTCCTTCCTTCATCCGTCTGTCCAGGAGTGAAATGCCGGATGGGAGATGGAGGGAGCACCCTGTGTTTTCCAGTTGAAAATAGGAGAGATAAAAAAAAGAGGGAACAATGTATCATCCATCTTTTTCTCTTAGCTTTCTCCTCCTTCCTGAGGGGGAGGAATAAAAAGGCGAAATGTGTGAGAAGGTCCAGGAAGTCCACCTTCAACTGGCTCCGAAAGGCCGTGGAGGGACAGACATGGTAGAAAAATAAATCTACCCAGTTCATGGCACAGATGAATGTTTCTCCCAAAGAAATACTGATATATCCCAAACTGTTTCCTCACCGGGGGGGGTAAGAGGAGGGAGGACAGAGAGAATAATAAGAATGGAACGGAGGAACGGAAGAATAAATAACAGGAATAAAGGCATGAATAGTTCATAAGTCGGAGTTCTCATTGTTACTTTATACCTGATTGATCCCATTCTGTGTTTTTTCTCTGCGATAACTTTCAGTTTGAACCTCGTAGCTCCATAAATACGACAGTTCGCTGTTTCTGTCGGTACCTGGAAACGCTTTTTAGAGAAATATGTTGATTTAAAAAACAAAGGTTGAAGTGGAAAAAGAAGCAGGATGAGGCTGATCCGGGCAGTAACTGGAGACATGGACAGGAACACTGAGGAGGACTGGGGGGACTGGGAGGACTGGGAGGACTGGGAGGACTGGGGGGACTGGGGGGACTGGGAGGACTGGGGGGACTGGGATCGGGGCCGGTGTGGGACTAGGACTCTGAGGAGGTACGTGAGCCGCCGTGAACCAGCGACCTGTAGATGTTGGAGGAGAGGAATCGTGGGTAGGAGTCCCTGTGCATCAGTGTGTAGATCTGCAGCTGGGCGTCTTCGAACGTGTGCGGCGTCGGGTCCTGCATCTTCCTGTTGATCACCTCTCGGACCCGGGCATCCAGACTCACCTGAAGGGAAAATGGAGATGAGTTTGTTTGAAACAGAAGAATAAAAATAAAGACTTTGTTTAACTTGTAGGTTCCTCTCTACAGCGGGAAGCAGTGTCACTTCCAGTCGCTTCTTAGTGATTCTACATAAATCTCACACTTCCACCGTAAAACAGCATCAAGTTTTTACTTTTTCCTTCCTTCCACCATCCATTTTCTACCCGACTTATCCCTGTGCAGGGTCATGGGGACCTGGAGTCCATCCCAGCAGATGCAGAGAGGCAGGCTACTTCCTGAAAAGACCTCCAGTCCATCCCTTCAATTTTCTTTTAAATTAAAGAACAAAATACAATTAAAATAAAAAACACTTTTTGTGGTGCATTGTAGCAGCAGAATGATGGTCTAATTTATTTGTAAAAAAATATTTAAAAGGGGGAACATTAGCATTTAAATTTTTTGTTTAAAAAAAAAAAGTTGTGTTAATTTTTTTTTTACTTCACAAAAATGGGCAATATGAAAGAACTGCAAGAATTTCAATTGAAACGGAATCGGCCAAAACATCCTAAGCGAATAAAATCAGGAGGAAGCGTATCGTCCCAGCCCTGCTTTTCAGGAGATTTTTGCTAAATAAAAATGCGATTTGCTGGTTCAGAACCTACGGCACAACTCTCATAAAACCCGAAATGCTAAACATCTGGATGGTGGAGGTTTCCCCCCTCCCCCATTGGCTCCGCTGAGCAGCTGCTGGACGTCTGCAGCAGCTTCATACGGAGATGAAGCAACTAACGCACAGCAGCATAGGACCCAGCAGATACACATCGGACATTTTGCTCACAAATGTTTCCTCATTATTCAGCATGTTAACACACTCACACTCACACACTCACACACACACACACACACCTATACACCCCTACAGAGGGAAAAGGGGACTGTCGGAGGAACCTGGTAACAGTGGACTTCTGTTTCTGGTCATTTTGAAAAAAAATTAACCCAATATAAAATTCACTTTT
>JAVQJG010065349.1:0-12009 GCA_036024015.1 Craterocephalus amniculus | reverse complement strand
ACACACACACACACACACACACACACACACACACACACCCACACACACACACACACACACACACACACACACACACACACACACACACACACACACACACACACACACACACTACCTCCCTTCGCTAACTCAGTGTGGAGGCAGGATTAACCTGCTGGTAGCGGAGTAAATCCACCGCTGTGCTGCCTCCGCCTTTCTGTCTCTGTGTCTGAGGAGGCCTGGTTATCCCTTCACACAAGCTCCCTGTTCAAAGAGGTGGCCGCCAGGGATTAATGACGTGTTAAAGGGGCAACCATAAGGGATTTAGACACAGCTTGCTGTAAGGACAGGAGATTTAAGAGCACAAACCAGCAGTTATAGTGCTGAGTGAAGTAAAATTCATTTAGACACCAAACCTTGAACACAAAAGCGAATGACAGCTGTTGTTATTATCATAACTGTGTTTAGATATATTTCTACCTTTATATGCCTAGATGATGTGCGGGGGCAATAACAACTTGTAATAAATATACCTCTTCAATCCTGTTGACCTTTAAGACAAAGACAAAAGTCTGCAGGATCACTTTTAGCACAAAACAGAGGATGGGGGATATTTCTGTTCATAGGTTTTAAAAGAATTTCTTCTATTAATTATGCAATATTTTTAAGTATTTAAGGAGCTTTGATAACCTTTTCACTGTGAGCTAGTACAAGCAGTAAAACAAATTTGTTTTACATCAATGTGTGTCAGTAAAATCTCTTCTCAGGTCATTGAAAGTGTGATTAAAACTATTATGAATTTGGTCAATTATTCCTATGTGTTTATAGAAATTACACATGGCAGCCCCTTTCCCCTAAATTTTAGATATTCTACTTTTACATCCAGACTGTCAAGGTTTTGTGTCCCCATGGACCAATCATTTTGGTATGAAAAATACAAAACAAAAAAACATGTTGTTTCTGGGTGTTTCTTTAAGTGAATCCAGATCTCTTTAGGTGGAGCTACAGTCCTGATGGGGACAGGCGTTTCACTTGAACTTGGATGTTAAAATTCTAGAGGGAAAATCAGCCAGAAGGGAAATCCTTGCTATCAGCTTGTATTGCTTGAGGTTGGTCAGTTTGCACATCAGTGAGCAAATCCTGCAGGTTTTTCTGACTTCCAGGTGGAACAGGGTCACTCTGATGTAAAGTCATTCCCAGGTCTGAATTCTGACCTACAAGGAAAATGAAACTGAGCTTTACAGTCGGCAGCCTCCTTTGAAATCCTTGAGGGCAAACGTTTTGGGCGGACAAGACCAGGACGATACAGGAAAGAAGAAAAAATTATATAAAACCACTGGAACCTGAAGCACACATGTACTGTACATACCAAAGAGCATCCCTCAAAGCCTTTTTTCCTCCTACTGGTTATATTTCTTTCATGTGCTTCGTATTACGCTATCGGCATGTTTACTTCTCTGTCTACTGTTCTCTGGCATCTTCAAAATCTCCCATATTTTCCAATTCAGGATTCTCTACAAAGGTTTTTTCCCAAAAGCATCTCACTTTCTATTTTCATTAAGCAGGTTGGGACATAGGAGGGGGTTGCTTCCTGTAAAAAAGTGGATTTAAGGATAAGCATGGGGGGAAAGGGAGGAGAACGCTGCATGAAGATAGTAGCCAGTGACAGGTTTATACCATTTTAAGTTCAGTGAGTCAGATTAGTGTTTAAAGATCAGTAAATATTGTACAAAGTGTGTGTATTTGTGTGTGTGAACGAGTGATAAGGAAAACAGGATGATTGGGAAACGTTATGCAGGCTACAGGTACTGATATCTGGTTGGCATCTGTGTACTAAGATGTTAAGGTCAGGAGTCCGAGCCAACTGCTCCCCACCAAAACCCATGTCAAGCCAGCCTCCTCCCTCCTAATCTCCCTCCCCTCCATCGCTAAGCTACTCTACACCTCCCTTACACACACATATATTTAGCCTGCTACCCATCTACCCTCAAAATCCGCTCCTTTGCAATCTCCTGCATGTGCATCAGCTGCCAAATGAAGTTCCTCTTAAGGAGAAAAAAAAAAGAGAAAGAAACTTGACTGTCGTCGAATCGTCTGCGTGCCTGGCGGCAAAGGCAGCCCTTATGTTGAAGCCAATAATCCAGCATCGGAGCTTCAGGTGCGCAGAGGACCGTGATTGACAGGACTCGATATGAGGCCCTCGCCTCACTTGACATTTGGGTTTCATAAGGTCTGGAACAAAAGGCAGGGGCAAAATAATCAGAGAGGGGCGCAGGCAAATAAATCTGTTTATTCCTCCTCACCAGCCCCCCTCCCTCACCTCTGCACCTCCTCTGTTCGTCCACATCATGCCTCAACCCTTGGAGGGGAAGGAGGGAGGACGGGATATTACCTTTTTCACAGCCTTAGTGGATTCACGCACCACAACAGCAGGTCACTTTAGGCCCTGTGCTTACCTGAGATATTAGTTTGTATGTGTGGTAGATAGAGATGTGTATTTGAATGGCTGCGGTGGTGTGTATGTGAGTACAATCCTGTGTATGTATGAGGGGAAGGCAGGGACTACAGAGATGATAGAGGCAGACGAGGATGGAGGACTTGTATATCTGTGCTTGTGTGCAAGAAAAAAACACAAAGGTTCCTTTTATAAAACCTATCCACACCTATGAACAAATCTGATCCCATATATCTCCAATAAGTGATGAAAAATGAAGAAAACAAAAAGTACAGTAGAAGATGATTCGTTTTTTTTTAATGTTTTGCCACAGTCACTTAGTTCTGCTAAATGACTGACGGCAGCATTTAAGAGAGCTGCTGACCCAGCAGCAGTGTGTTTTATCCAGGCACAATGAACATACACTAAAAGCCACAAATGCAAGCGGACATTCTTTATACACTCATTCCCCCAAAGTGAATGGTGTAAGCTTTAAGAGTCCTGTTGTGATATTTTACCTTACTCAGCAATTTTAATTGGATTGTTGCACTTAAAGGGTGGAATGCTGCAAAATATGCTTTAAAGTGTGTTCTGGCTGCTTTAAGCCATCGCACACAGGATACATAAAGTTCATGCAGTCTCTTGGCAATTTTACTTTAAACATGACAACATAATTCTTAGATTGGCTGCTTGGAATTTAGACTTTTATAGTATTATATCTTGGTTGGCAACAAGTCTTGGCGCATTGTTTCCAAGTTGTGATCAGAGCATGAATTTTGCTGTAACATTTGGGGACCTAGAGGGAACCCAGTTCAGCAAAATGAAGGAGGTCAATGACCTAAAGGGGTTCAATTCTTCTAGGATTTTTTTGTAGTCTTTAAATGGTTAGAAGTCAAATTTATTTGTTTTGTTAATTATATGCAACACAACAGATTTTGCAGTTAGGGGTCAACACCAAAATGTCTAAGCACAAAACAAGCATTAATTGAGACATGAAAGACAACAATAACAGATCATCCTGTTCACTCAAACACAGAATGTAAGTAAGTTTACATATTAAACAAATATAATTATTGTTAGTCCAGCTAAAACGGACTGCTGAACCTTAGCAGATTTTTGCACTTGTGTCCTTTAATGAAGGCTAATCAGGCATTCAGCTTGCATCCCATCTCTTCTCAAAGCTATTTCCAGCCAGTAAAAGTCTCCACAGTATTTACTGTTGTTTTATCTCTTGCTTTCTCACTTTCTGTTTCTTTTCTTCGCCGCTTGTGATAATGTCTGAACCAGCCATGATATGTGTTCTAAACAGCAGTGTTGATATCCAGTTTCTATTGTGTGGATGCAGCAAAGCAAAACACAGCTGTCATGTGATGCAGGGGGAGAATAAAAAGTTGTGCAGTGGTTTTACCACCCTGGGACACTGCAGGGCAATGACAGCCCCAGGAAAGTGCAGAATGAATATCTAAATGAGACAGAAGCACAGAGTTTTAAGGATGAAAACCCATGTAATCTTTCTTCAAAATACAATTAAACATGTTAGTTGCACTAATAGTATCACTAAATTACACTCAAATCATGGAAGTCAATATTCCCTCAATAAAGCTCGAGCTGACCAAGGCTCATGCTTCAAAGTTATTTTTGCTGGATTTGATCTGGAAGTAAAAGATAAAGTCAGTAACATCATCAGAATATAACAGAATAGTGCTCATCTCAGATGTACACAAGCATTCAACATAAACAAAATGTCAGTGACTCTTTGAATTCAGTGCTCAGTTTACTCATTTCAGAATAGCTGAATTGTTTTCCAGATGTTTTGGTTCATGATGTAACAGATCAACCAGGAAAAAATAAAACAAGATTACAAGAAATATCTTTTGAAGTGGGAATTGACATTTCAGTGAACTTCCTTTCCTTACTGAAAATTAGAGTTATGTGGCAAATATGCACAAGAACCAGTAAACCAGTGTAATACAGATTAGTTTTTTATGTTAAATTATTCATATGTTAAATTATTATGTGCTTGGTTTGATTTTTTTACTGTAATTCCTTATGACTCCAGTAGCTAAAACTATGAAGCAGCTGATTTTTGACACAGTCTTATTCATGAACTAGGAATGAGAAATTTTGACTTTTTATCTTTTATTTTTTTTACAGAGATTCAAATTTTACCCATTTTACAGAACAAAACGAGTAAATCTCAGAAAGAGGTAATTACAATCTACATTTTCTGTAGAAGTAATTCACATGAAAGAACATGAGCTTGTCAGCTCGCTAGATGATTTACACCCTTTGCAAACAGGTTGAGGTACCTGAGAGGAGACTGAATGAGAATTTAATTGCCGGTTGTCGGTGCAATCTGTGTACATAATAGCACACTGTTTAATAGGCAATTTCATTAAACAACAGGGAAAAAACATGAGACACCTAGAGGCCAGATGGTCGCTTCTGCCTGGAAGTCTCTAAAAAAACCACATAAGAGATAAGTTTCCAGATCAATCCCTGTGACATCTTCTTGTTCCACGGCGAGTCCCCACGTGGGGTTCCGCATAATTAGAGTTCTTCTGGATGTGATTGGCCGACTTGAGGATGACTGGCAGGACGATACAGCGCAGTATGTTAGCTTTCTTGTCACCATTGGCTGTATTTAATGGTCGCTCCTCCTTCAGATCAAAGACCATTGGCTTTTAACCCCCCCTTTTTTAGAGGGGGGGCATTTCGCAAAGGAGCCGAGAAGTTGTAGTTCTTTACGGCTGACTCGCATCTGTAGGGCTTATTATCGACTAAAACGAATCAAACTACACGTCCCGACGTCACGGTACAGGCTCTTGTAATTGTTGTGAATATGTGACTGAGCTCCTACGACTGGTTGCTTCTAAATCTGGAGTCGCAGGGGCAGCCTGGTAGAGTTGGCGAGGTGGTCGCTGATGCAGTACGAGGATGTGAACGGTGTCTGGGGCTGCAAGAGAGAACAGCCGATAGATGCGCGACAACGGGACTAGCTGGAGTAGCTCAGTCATGGACAAGCTGTGTCGAGACGTGCCAAAAGTTGCTGCTTTGTAGGAAAATTCAGAGAAAATTTTGAGATTGGTTGTCAGTTCGGAAGGAGAGGTTTGATCTTTAAGCACACTGAACAAAGTGTTGGAGATTTAAAAGAAGACTGTGACAGCTTTTGCTTTGATAATAAATCTGAGTGGACTTAAAGAACATTCTCCTGTTTCTTTGGCCCAGTCAAGGGTCCAAGGATGTTTCCACTCTTTACGGAACCTGCTCGTTGCCTACAAACCAACCACTGACTGACCTTTTTACGCACAGGTGGCGAAAATTTCACATTTCTTGTTTTCGTGTGGAGGAACTTTACACTCATTTCCAATGATTCGAGACCTGAGCAAGATGTACCCACCGGCACGGCACCCGGTAAGTAGAGACCATTCAAGGCAGCTAGTCGAAACAGCGCTGATTAACAGCCGCGCGCATTGTGCGTAATCAGTTTAGATCAAGTTTCCGTGCCACCGCGCGCTCGGACGGACAATTGCGCTCATTGTCATAGCCCTGCAGCTGTATGTGTGTGACTGTGAGAGAGCATGGGTTAACGTGTGAGAAGACTGAGAGAAACCAAAAGGCCATCACAGAGGTCTATTGTCAGCTACAAGTCCTGCCTGCGTGAGTCATGACCCTAAATTTTGGTGGCTCAGTTCTTGCTCTCTTCCCTTGCACGCTATTTTGCTTTGGGTTGAGGTCCCCCACCAGCCGGGACAGCCTTTCAAGTTCACTGTCACCGAGTCCTGCGACCGGATCAAAGAGGAGTTCCAGTTCCTGCAAGCCCAGTACCACAGGTAAGAGTTTGGATGGAGACAGAAGCTGTCAATATATATATTTTTTTAGCAGTAATTCAAATTCTTTGTTCACATTGGCGCTGCAGTCATTCGTTGATAAACTAATAACAAAAAAAGGAATTAAGTTATTCAAATCTTTGTCTTATGATGGTAAATATGGATAGGTTTGGATTTCAGACTGTAGGTTAAGTACGTTTAGCATATTGTTGCATTAAATGCTTAAACAATTAATAAACATACCAAATAGTTGCAATGACACTTATTAGTTAAAACATGTAAACAACCATCAAATTAGGCAGAGGCCAAGAAATGTTAGAAAAAGATTGATTTCTTTGCAGATGCTTGCACCAGTCATGTATGACTTATTCAGTATGACCAACATATTTGGAAGAGACATGATGCAATGACAAGAAACACCCACCAGAAACTTATCCAACTTATGACTGATCAATGAAACATTCTTAGTTTGACATCGTTTCACAATGTCAAGGTGCCACAAATGCTCCCTCCTTACATGTTTCCTATGGAGCTCACACCCGCATTGTAGTCCTTGTTTGTCTCAGGTCCATCTCTCACCAGTTAAACACAGGTAAACCCCATCGACCTTGGTATGCATGTCTCTCTCTACGAGTGCAAGTGGCGTGAAATACTGTTTTACCCGACATGATGAAGTGTGAAATGCGTTGCTACAGGGCAGAACCGTAAGCACGATACCTATGCATAATAATCGCCCACTTCTGGCCAACTTGTAATTATTACCCAATCACCTGGTGAGATGAACCACTGGTCCAGTTTTCTGGTCAATCCTGGGGGCTGTACGGGCTGAACTGAGGATAATGAGCTGCATGTTTAATGCTGCAGCCCCCCACATCAAACGGTTTCTTCCCAGCGAAATCCTAACAGGAGGGTGTATTTGGGGAAGAGGTGAGAAAAAGGTAATGATCTTTGAGAATACAGCAAAAAAAATAAGAATTGTTGTCTTCAGAGACGTTTTTTTTGGCTAAGGGATTTTCTGAGAAGTTGGCATTAGATCATTTTCATCCACTAGTAGCTAGACATCTAATCTGCTTAACTGTAGTGCCTAGTTAAAAACACGTTACACACCTGATGATTTTCTCATAAGAAGCCGAACCAAAGCTCTGTGTGGTCATAACTAGAAGATTTCCGGTAACCCACAACATTTTTATAGAGTTGAGCTTTTTGTGTGTAATGGATTCTCATTATCTGGTTGCTTTTTTTGTTGATGGTGCAGTTTTAAGCTCCCACTCACACAGTAAGAATATATGATTAGGTTTGTGTGTACGTCCATTGATCCATTAATTACAACACTGCACCTGCTGTGTAAGTTACTGGGTGTGTTTTTGCAGGAGGAAGCTGTTCTGATCCAAGCAGCTTTTTAAAAAAAATATCTTTTTTATTTTTTTATTCTGTTTTATTCAGTGTGTATATTTAAGGAAACAGGATGTAGCACCTTGTGGGCACTGTTGTCTGCAAGTTGCACCTGCATTTGCTGTGTGTTGATGTCACATTTTGCTCATTTGATTCAGGCGACAAAACATGTTGAATATCAGTGTGATGTGACACATTCAGCATCAGCTGCCAGTGCAAATTATTTTCAATTTGCACTGATTGTTTCTTTTTCATGAGTTTGATGCAGACACAAACAAACATAACCTTTTATTTCCTGCTTTTTAGTCTAAAATTGGAATGTGAGAAACTGGCCAGTGAGAAGACTGAGATGCAGAGACACTACGTTATGGTGAGTCAGACTACATGGTATATGGTAACACTTGTTTTGAGTAACCTTGTCTTTAATCTTGATTTTTTTTTCCAGTACTATGAAATGTCATATGGATTGAACATTGAGATGCACAAGCAGGTAAGAATTTCTTTATTACTAAAATGATGAAAAGAAGTTGCTGATCTAAGCTGCTCTGTAGTTTCTTATCAGAGGGAAGTGGACAGAAATGAGATCAACACAAGTCTTTTTTGACGTGTCATTTATTTATCACCACTATCGCCCCCATTCCTACAAGGCTCAATAGAAAAAGACAAACTGTAGTCACTTTATGGCAGTTCTGAAATTGAAGTTTCTCCAGGCCTCACATTTTATACAACCTGGTGTTGACAGTTTTGCTGCCCTCTGCAAGGCAACATCATTTTAACTATTTTACCCTCTTACCACCTTTGCAGCTTTATGGTCATATTTCCTGCCCTTGATATTCTTGCATTAGCGACAGAAATGGTTTGAAGTGCACTTATATGGCAAAAAAAGCTATAATATGTTCACACATACATGTACCTAAAGTGGAGAGAGTGGAGCTCTGGAGCAATCTAGGGTTTGTGGTCGTCCAGGTTTTCACTTTTTTGGATAATTTCAAGAAGCAAATCTGCTGTTTTTGGAGGAGTGGCATTAAAAAGAAAAGAAATACATTAAATAGTTTGAACGCTCTCCTCATCTGTCTTATTTTAGAGCTTTCGGTTGCTTTGTGAGGGCGGAATAACTCCTTTACATGCGGATAATAATTTCATCAGTTTAACTGAACAAGAAAATTGGCTGAAAAATGTCTGGAGCCAACAAGGATTTGGCCTTTAACGAGCCTTTACATTACCTCTGCCTTCCTCTTTTTTTAAATTTTTAAACACGGCGTGGCATTAGCATAAATGTCTGCGTTAAGCACACATCAGCTGCCACGGTAAATGGACCACAGCTAACCAGCTACAAATTCATTTCCACAGAAAATGATGTGTGTGGTTTTTGTGTGTGTGTGTGTGTGTGTGTGTGTCAGTATGAAAGGAAGTAATAAATGCTTGGCCTTTGTCTTGCTGTGCTTATGTGTTTTTCTGTAGCTATACAGTGTGTTTGCTTTGCTGTGTTTGTGTGCGTCTGTGTGTGTGTGTGTGTGTGTGTGTTTAACAGCCCGTACATACTGCACATGTTTACTCTGTCTGTGTGTGTTTCTTTGTGTATTTGTCTGTAGGCACGCTGTAGTTGTTTATTTAGTTTTGTATGCACAATTTGTGAATCTGTGCACGGTACGAGTGCGCTCACATTTGCTTGTGCTTTGCTTTTTGTGTTTGATTCTCTGTCTGAATGTGTGTGTGTTTTCATGTGTGATTGTTGCACGCACACACATGCGCAGCCTTTTACTAGCACACTAATCAGAGTTGTCTGATGAAATATGGGGTGTCTACCATAAATCCTGGCTGCCTGCTGCTGCTTGTGTGTGTGTTTGTGTACGTGTGTGCTGTGTTTGTATGGGCTCGACAGACAAAATGAGAAGCGGTAAAATGTGGCCTGTAGCTCTGTGTGGTGCCGAATGATTTTTGTCAGGAGAGCAACTCCCGAATTTCCGCCAACAGTCTGTGTGTGCACAGCTTTTTAAATCTACAGCAGAGTTTTAGAAACAGATAGTTGTGAGTCTTAAACCAGCACGTTTGGGCGTTAATGCATGTTTTCTATTGTGGTATTCCACAGCAATGTGGAATATGTGGCTCATTGTGTGGATGAGTGGATATAAGAGAAGGGTGGTGGTGATGTTGGTTGCAGGGGGGGCATTAAGGCCGTCAGCCTCCACTACCAAGTGAGTCGCTAATATTGCTTGTTTAGCATTTTCTAAGGGTAATAGGCCCATTGATTTTTGGCTCTGCTCTCTGTTTTATTTACACAGAAGAGCTCTGGTGCCTGGGGAGAGAAATGTACCGACACTCGTTAAAGAGAAATTGACTCGTAGATGGAGGAGAGGACAGGCTGGGAGGAAGGGAGGAGGGATAAGGAGGGCGGATGGGGATGGGAGGTGTGGAGCATGGCAGTGAGAGAGGACAGCTAATCAATTGCAAATTAGTGAGGCTGAAAGAGAAATAAAGCAAGTGCAGGATGTGGAGAAAAATGGGAAGGAGGCACGAGGACAAAGTGGCGAAAAGAGGAAGTAATAAGACGTTTGGATATCGAAGACTGGCACGGATTTCAACAAAGTCTGATAGCTTATTTTACTGCAGCAGATGTGGAGCTATTTGCTTTGTTGTGAGAACTTTGGTCAGCAGCGATTCATCAACAGTTTTCATTTGTAAATTTATATTGTTTTCCATTATGTTTTCTTACTAATGATAAAAAAAATCTCTTAAGATGTTCTTTTCCAACAAGGGTTAAAGTAACTTTTGCATCTGACGCATTTGAAATAATCTACATTGCTTAAATAGCACAAAGTTTTGCCATCAAAATGTGATCTCAGTTAAATATTCATCCTTAAATCCCCATTTAATAGGCATGCACTCATACATCTTTAACAACAGAGTTCTCGTCAGAATTTTAACCTTCAGAGCACCGTATGAATCTGTGCTACTCCAGATATTCTCATTTCCTTCAGCTCGGTGTTTATGTTTGCACACAAACGCTGGCCTGTGCGAGCGTAAACTTTCTGCATCCTAGATTTCAATTACTTCCACCATCGCATTCTCCCCTACTTCATTATTTTTTGTAAGCATACTTATTCTTTTATGCTATTACACCACTGAAACATTTTTAAGGTTTTCGTTCTGTGCGTTGTGGGGGGAATGGTGGCCTAGTGGTTGGGAGGGTGGGCTTGTAGAAGCTGGAGGGCCCAGGTTCAAACCCCCTGATTGGCAACAAAGGCGAACCAAGTAGAACTCTGAGCAAGGCCCTCAACCCCCCATCTGCTCCTTCTGGATGCCAAAACAGGACTGCACTGCTTTCTTGTGAATCCGAAGTTGAGTAGAAAACACCTAACTGGGGCCAATAAAGTATATAATTGTTTATAAGTATATACTATAATTGCTACTACATGTGAATGCCTTTATTTATCTTTCGCACCTGTTTCAGCAGGTCTCTGTTGCCTCAGAACTGCATGAGAACTAAATAGTTTACGCAATATTTCCTTTTTAAAAAAAGTAGCAGTATATAACTTTTTGGCTTTTATGTTTTTCAGATTAAAAGAACTTCACTTCAGCACATCCAAGAACAGCAAAAACAGCATAAAATGTAGCAGAATGAAGGTGTAAAAATTGTACAATTATTACACCTCGTAGTCTGAAAAATTGTTATAAGTTTACTTTATCCCTGAATTAGTAAGTTTAACATGTCGCATTCCATATCGCTTTGTAACCGTCATGCATGGGAAAGGACTAGTAGAATTAATGTATTGTTAATGCGGAAAACATTGTTTTTCTTTAAAAGTTTTATCATGTTTGCATCTCGCACCACTTTAAGTGACAGAAAACAATTATAATTAGCTTAGAAATTGTAATGCTTATAATTAAGTTTGTGTCCCATCTGGTCCAGAATTGGCCAGTGGTTATAAGTTCACATTTTGATACATGAATGCTGCTCAGTATGAAACAATGTTTCTGACACACTTTGTTTACCAATCGGTCTGTGCCTGTCACGTGACATTTGTTGCCGAGATGCCATTTTGAGAGGAAGAACGTCAGTGTTAACAACCGCAACAAAGCAACAAACAGCAAAACTTAGTTTGTTTCACTGCCCATATGGAAAAAAATAAAAAGAATGAGAAAATTCCTTGCCGGGGAAAACTTAACAAGGAAGCCAGGGACCGTTGCATCTCGGACATTAACAACGTAGATCCTTATGACCTCCGTACTGGAGCTCCGACACTACGTTACTGCCTCCTACCACATCTGTGGACATTACCAGCTATCGTGTTTGGTGTCAGTGCTTATACATTTGAAGAATTCAAAGCATATAAGTAACTTGAAGCACACGGTCACTTCACAAATGGCTGGGTT
>JAVQJG010065337.1:0-19223 GCA_036024015.1 Craterocephalus amniculus | reverse complement strand
TCTATCTATCTATCTATCTATCTATCTATCTATCTATCTATCTGAGGAATTATTCATGTGAACGAGAACAGCTGAGCTGACAGCTGCAGCAGCGATGAGTCTTGGGACCAATGACTCATGTAAAACTTTGTTTAATGTTTAGCAGCAAGTTAAAGTACGTGCCGGAATTGCTTATTGGCATTAAATGGATTTCTATGGTCGGCCACAGGCAGAGAAGAGCCACCCTGTTTAAATCCATGAGACTGGACAGCGTCATACGCCTCTCATGTATCCACATTTCATGACTGTCCAGTGTTACTGTAAGATTTGCACCTTAGTTCTTCACTAAATCTCATTAGTAACAGTAACAGCTACAGTAGCTTTATCTCTTCCTCCGTGCTTTTCAGTCAAACCCGCCGAGAGCCCACCCCTACAATGTCTCCAAGGAGAAATGAGCAACTGGATGGTTAATTACAGTGTGTCTCATGGCAACAGAGGAAAAATGTGTGTGTGTGTCTATACATCCATGAACATCCTTTTCCAGCTCTCTCATTTACCCAGTTACTCAGTCACTTACCGTTAGGGAAATGATGCAGGCGTGTTTTCATTCTGCATATCTTTTCAGCCACTAGTCCCTTTCCTTCAGCCTTACAAATACGTTTACAAATGGTATTATTCCATAGTTTCTATACATTTCTCACTGTGATTGAGTACTGAAATCTTTTAGGGCGTATCCGTTTGCAGCGTGGGGGTTATTGTGTTGTCAGCCAGCTCATATATCTGAATTGTGGGAAACATTGGGATTAAACTGTCAAGGAGATAGCTGAGAAAAGTGCCAGAAACTACCAAATGTGTAAAAGATAATCTATAACAATCATAGCTGTTTACGTTTTCTTGTCATAGTTATTTTTCATTGCATTTCAAGAAAGATTCTGCAGCCAAATGGCAGTTTGGTGTTATAATATTTGAATGCAGCTTTTACACAAAAACACACAGATCGTTATCATTGTACCAAAAAAGGAGAAAAATTCAACACTTAAACACTAAATTATACCTCTTGCTGTTAATAACAAGTGATATTTCAGTCATTAAGTTTCTTTAGTCTTCATTCTAATCAACACCATAATTATAGCATCAGGCTGATAATATTTAACTTTTTTTTCAGTAATAAACCAAGTAACCAGATAACTAGATTATAGTTTTATAAATTAAGAGATTAACAACATGAAAAGCATTTTGAGTAAATTATAATTTAGAGGATATAGTTGCCATTTATTCAGTGTAATGATGCATTTTGATTTTGCATTTACCTTTTTAATGAGATTATATTCTCCTTGTACCTGGTATCAGTGAACATTTTCAGGTTTTTCATTAATTGCATGCAATTTACATTATAGTCATTTAATTTGAAGCTACATTATTCATATGTTTTTAATTGTGCTCATAATAAGCATGAAAGCTGACATGTGGCTTTTGCCTGCCACCTAGCTGATGCATCCTGCATTTTTGATGTTCAAAGTCAAAAGATGATTTTTAGCAACACTGTTTTGACTTTAGACATAGTGCTGTTCTGTATTTGCCACATAATGTTTGCAAGCCTTAACTTGCCGGACGGATAACTCGTCTAATTGGCTACACAAATTAACCTTGCTTGTGCAAGTTCATTATAAGGAAAGAACATACTGACAAAGAATGGCATCAAACAGTAAAAGCAAGATACAAGCAAGGTTTTATGGTTTGTCCCCATTGTATATGTCTATAGCTTTAGCATAGACAATGCTCCAGGATCATCTATTTAATATTCCACAGACCTTTGTTATCTGTACATCAGACATGAAATCAAGTTTTTTTTTTATTTGAAATATTCAGGAATGACAAAGTTCTAAAATTACTTCTGAACACAGTTTTTGTTGTTTTGATTTAAAGTCTATGATCAAAGCAGAAGCATGAGCTGATGTGTGCATTGCATGAAATAATCAGAGCAGATGAAAAGCTGCTGGAGTTTATAAATAGAGTAAATTTGTTCTGTTGTAGAAACTACATTTCCGTGAACCTGATGTTTTTCTTCAAAATGTCTCATATTAGTCATTACTTTCAGGACTCCACCTGTCTTTCCATTCTTAGTATAAGCACCCAATCAAGAGGTTAACTGACCTGTAATTGACTTTATGACTCCGCGATGAAGCCCAGCTTTCAAATGATGCAGACCTAAATGCATTAAGATGCTTTCATGGGTCGATGAAAACTGGAGCTTTATGCGATTTGTTCAGAGAATACTTTAGGGCATTTCAGAAATGAAATTGGAGATGTGTGAAAGAATTGACTCTGAAGCTTGAAAAGAAAGTTATTACCATTTCCTATGATAACAATACATCTCAGAGACAACCAGAGTTATTCCAAGTATTTATTTAGTAAAGATAATCCGAGGGAAATCCATACTACAAACTAAAAAAGAGACAAACTTCATAAGTCTTCAGCTCATTAATTGATAGGAATCATTAAAGGCAGAGGTCATTGCCCTTTTCACAGGGTTGCCATAAGGCTAACACATAACTTCAGATTGAAGAATAAAAAACGTTATAATGCAAAAAACTCACATTTCTAGATAATATTTTGCTTAACTTGATTGTTGATCATCTATTATATTTGGAGTGTCAATGCTGTTCCCCAAACACGGAGGAAAAGATCCCTATGGTTACTTACAATGTTCGTGGACACAGGCCTCCTCCTGAGCTCCCTCCCACACTCCTGTGGGTAGACTGTGTAAATACACACTATTATTCTCCCTCTCATCATCACCAGACCATAATCCATAATGCAGTCTAGTCTTCCTCAGATACAGCCACACTGCATTTACTCGATTTATTATTGAAAGGATTCAAAATAGTTTCTTCCCTATTGCAACTGCTCTGTTCCTTCACCTTCTGAGCCTTTTCTCAGACCTCGAAAAACCACTTAGTAATGTCACCGCGTTGAATTATTCATCGGAACAGCACACACATGCACACGCTTTGCCTGGTAAAAGATGGCTGAAATGCAGTAAACGGCAATATCAGAAGTCGATGCTGAAATGCACTTTTTAGAAGGTTGCAGAAACGTCAAACGTCCACATGATTGTGTGTGGAGATCGATCAAAAGAAAAACTCTTGAAAGGAAAGGATATTTATAATTTCTGCATCCGGTTATTGCTTTCTTCAGTGTAACAATTTTGAGGGCAGAGTGCCTTGGAATCTTTTCCATTCTTGCTCAAAACTCCCACATGCCATGTTTTTTTATTCCGTCTCGCGTCCTTTTATATTGCAGGGGCGCTTTCTCAGAGGTGGTTCTAGCAGAGGAGAAGAGGACTCAGAGGCTGGTGGCCATCAAGTGCATCCCCAAGAAAGCGTTGGAAGGCAAGGAGAACAACATTGAAAATGAGATCGCCGTCCTGCACAGGTGAAGTCACTGAAGTTACTACGGCGTCTCATGCATGTGCAGATGCAGAATACTGTAGGGTCAACCAAAGACATGACTAAATGCACGGTGACAGAAGAAACAGTAGGATTGTGCACCGGAAATGTCAGGAGTAAAGAAGATAGACCTATTTTTAGTGTCCCTGTTGCCAGGGCAACAGCACACAGAGGCGGAGATGGCGTGGAGTTCCCCGCAGCAGTGTGCTGAAGAAAGAGAAAGAGAAAGAGACACAGAGGGTGGAGAAGCTGAGAAGGGATGGGGGGAGGGTGTGATAGAAGGAATGGAAGATGTAGAAGAATGGGAGGAGTGGGTTATGGGTAAATATTTAAAGTAGTGGTGAAATAAATAAGAGAGAGTGAGAAACAGTTTGAAGTATCATATGAGGGAAAGAGAGAGGGACGGTCTCGTTCTGCTGAAAGACATATTTGCCCTCTCAGCTGCTGCTGTGTTAGTGACGGCTCATATACTCGCAACTTGACTCAAGATCCAAGAGAGATGCTCATCCATCTGTTGGACACCCAATCCAAATCATTTTTTTTTCTATGAGTAAGACTGACACTTTTTTCAAGCATTATAACTGTTTTCTTATATTTTTCATAAGAATTCCAGTGACATTAACCTGCCACTGACAAACGATGATCTGTCTAGTCTCTGTTGTGTTTCATCTCAGTTGTTGGGTCATTTTGTAAGTTTTGGGGAACAGTATTAGTTCAGTATCTGTTTATTTTTACCCTTTGCATACTGAAGTCAGAGCAGAGCTGTGCAGCAACAATGCCATCTGGTGACACAGGAGCAGTAAGCAGAAGATGGATGTGCTTCACCTCAGAATGATTTCTGTCTTGTGTCTTCCTCAGAATCAAGCACCCCAACATTGTTACACTGGAGGACATTTTCGAGAGCACATCCCATTTATATCTTGTCATGCAACTGTGAGTTCCCTCTTCTCATTATGTGAACCATTCGCACATTTCGCACACAGCTGGGAAATAGCTGCAAAACATTTAGTTGGTTCAAAGCTCTAGAAAATAAGGATATGCATTATTATAAGGAATCAATTAAATCACTGAAACCAAGTTTAGATAAAAGTGAAATTAGATTTTGAAATTTTGGGGGTTTCGTGTAAATGATCCTTTATGCCTTTTAATAGCCAACTTTACAACTCTCCATCTTTTCAGCATATGAGAATCTATTAATATGCAAATTAACCAATGACCTGTTGCCTGCCTTGCTTTTTTACACACTTCCATTAAATCTAATGTGTTAGTGTGTCCAAACTTGTGGCTGGCAGTGTGCAAGAGAGGAGTCCTGGTCTGCTGATCAACCGTGGAAGTGTCTGCCTTTTCCCGAGTGTTGTCTGAAGCAAAAAAAAACCACACACCTGTAATCTGACATGTTTGCCCTTATCAGATCAGAACATTCACAATTCACAACCCTTGCACACCTTCTGCCAGAACAAAGTTACTTTTCTAAGGTTGACTAAGGTTTTCATCCACTTTCACAGGGAAATATTTCTTACCAGTCCAGATATATAGCACAGAACCAAACCACACATTTACCCTGAAACGCCCACACAGATGGAACGGAGAGGAGAATGATGACCACACAGAGTGCAGAAACAAGCACATGTAGCCTTTGCTGGGGCAATATTAGTAACATTATAAACATTTCATTAAGAATATCAAAATAGTTTGTTGGTTGGAGCAACAGAATTACAGGGGCAGAAAACTGAGACACTTTTAGGACAATTTACATTAACATAACAGTTAAACATTAAATGGAAAAAAGAGGCTGATAAAGGAGAGCCATTCCCGATTTTATCCGATACGACTGATTATATTTGTGTGATTTGCTATGTACGATTTTATTACACTGTTGTGTTGTTTTTTTTCATTTATTTGTTTTAGTAATTTATAGAGGTGCTATATGAATGAGTATAGAAATAAAGTTATATGTTTGCTTTAATTGAATTGAAAAAATGTACTTTTTTGCAGTTAAAAAAAGAGCAACATTCTTCAATTTAGAGGGGATCCCAAACCTTTCCTGTTGTGATTTTAATTGGTAGGGTGTCTGGCGGGGAGCTGTTTGACAGGATTGTGGAGAAAGGTTTCTACACAGAGAGAGATGCCAGCCAGCTTATCCACCAGATCTTGGATGCTGTCAAATATCTCCACGATATGGGCATTGTACACAGAGATTTGAAGGTACAGAAATGATACAGCTCTCTCTGCCTTGCCTTTGACCTTTATTTTGTTTGTTTTTTCATTTTTTCCAACCCTCGGCTTTGATCCCTCTTCTCTTCTTTGCAGCCAGAAAATTTGCTGTATTATAGTATGGACGAAGACTCCAAGATTATGATCAGTGACTTTGGACTGTCAAAGATCGAGGGGACGGGAAGTGTCATGTCCACAGCCTGTGGTACTCCAGGTTATGTTGGTAAGGATCTATTTCTCTGGTCAGACAGAATCTCTTCATCTTCTCTCTCTCTTTCATGAGAGCTGCTTCAGCTGAAATCTCCTCTTTATTCACTCTGCTGTGAGAGGCTCTTTGATCCACTGAGTCAATTGCAAGTGTTTCAGAAGTGCTCTCTTCCTGTTTAACGTAACCTGCTGGATCATATGGTATTACTAAAAGGTCAAGATTACTTGAATTCGCCCTCGCAGCCGCCGTCTCTCATACAGTGTCTTTTTCGGCTTTGTGAATATGCATTGTGTGTTTTTCACAGCTCCTGAAGTGCTCGCTCAAAAACCATACAGTAAAGCAGTGGATTGTTGGTCTATAGGAGTTATTTCTTACATTCTGTAAGTTGGAATTTACGCATTTCTGAAAAACAGTTGCAACTTTTATTTTACAATGCTGACGTGGTCCAATATCCTTCCCACAGGTTATGTGGATATCCTCCGTTTTACGATGAAAATGATGCCAAGTTATTTGAGCAGATTCTGAAAGCAGAATATGAATTTGACTCTCCATACTGGGATGATATCTCAGATTCAGGTACTGCTAAAATACCGGCTGCTTTTACAATGACGTTATATAACAAGTATTTTCAAAGAAAATCCTTTTTTTAAATGATATGAACATTTATTTTGTTGGCAGCCAAAGACTTCATCTGTCACATGATGGAAAAAGACCCTTTGAAGAGATACACATGTGAGCAGGCACTCCAGCATCCATGGTAGGAAAGTCATGATCATTTCATATCCAGCATGTGCAGTACATGTCCATTACTATTATTTCATATGGTCAGGAACAGTTTTGCAAAATGTTGAGGAAATACTGCCAAACATTTACTTGTTTAGATCTTTCAGATGAGATTATGTTTTATGAGTTTTATATTATTATGGACAAAAAGAAAACAAAAGATTGTTTGTTGCTACATTATGATTTGAGTATTTGTAGATAAAGCAGTGATGAAACTGCAAATGATCATTGCTTTATTTGTTTGACTGATACACCTCAAGAGCCCAAGAAAGCGTTCATTGTTTCTTCTATCTAGTAGTGCATAACCCAGAGATGATAAAATGACATTAGAAAGCCTTAAAGTAAAGTTTAGTTCATCGATTTTTCACTCAAGCACTAATGTTAAGCTTCCAAGTCCCTGTACTTTACTAACGTCTACAACTTGCAGGATATGTGGTGACACAGCTCTGGACAAAAATATCCACGAATCAGTCAGCGCACAAATCAGGAAGAACTTTGCCAAAAGTAAATGGAAGGTGAGTGAGCAATTTGTTGAAAAAGCAGAATTAAGGAATGAAAACAAAGTGAACGAATGAAAGTTTCCTCTCCATCCGTCCACGTATAGTTTCATTTGGAAGTTTACATCCAGCCATCATGGATATTAACGCCCTTGTCAAACTAGACATTCAACCCTTTTAAGACTGATTGTCTTAAGGGAGGATGTCTTTAGCAGTTGCCAACATACACTGTGTCCCGAGCAACGGCGATCCTGTTGTTGAACTTTTTTGCACCAACAATCTTTGGCTTTCTTAGTCAAGTGTGCCTTTATTAGACTACACCAATCATTAGAAGATTCTTCTTTTCTTCTCTGCTTTGTGGCACTTACCAGTTCCAATGAATCCCTGGTCATGATTCCAACACCACCGTGCCGAACAGTAGTGATTTTGGATTTAAATGCATCACCTTTACTCTTCCAAACATTCCTTGGTCATTATCTTACAGTCAATCTATCATGCAGAAGGCTTTCTATTGGTCAGCATGTTCACCTGATAACATTTGCCCGAAGGTTCTGATTTAGTTGATGTTTTAATTTTGTTCTTTAACATCAGTCAATGCAAGCCTTAAAAACTTGTTGAAACATTGATAACAGCGCTCCAGCAGCTTCAGGTTCACAGCAGAACTTTGTCTCAGTGGTTCCTGGGCTTCCCTCAGGGTGACAGTTCAAGTTGTCTAACAGTATTTGCAAAATGGCCCTGATTACTTCAACTAAAGTCTGTGTAGATTTATTGCTCTTGAATATCTGACCTATGCACCTGCTCATGATGTAGCAGCCTTAGTGATCCGAATGCTATTCAGTGAAAACACCGAATATTAGGACAAAAAGTAAATATTGTAGATAAGTAAGAATAAATTTATTATTCAAATGCAATGTGAAACAATGGTGTTAACCTACATTTACTATTCATTGCAATCATTTTTGTTAAGTTCATGTAAATCTATTTTTGTGATGCGATCAAGGTTGATGTTTCTCATAGTTAATAAAATGTAATGTCTTAGTCTCTAGCCTACCTGGGAGGTTCTGCCTCATACAAAAGACTGTTACTGAAATTACCCTAATGATCCAGACTATACCAAAGGCATTGTACTTTTAATAACAATATCCTTGTCAAAAATAAATGAATTAATAAATAAATAAATACATAGATAATAATAAACCTAACATATTTTATTGAAAATGAAACAAAATTGTTACGTTGGCCTTTTATTATAAAATGTATATAAAAGTTGTATTTCGAAGCAAAATTTAGCTATAATATGGATAAAAAACTGGCATCCTCTGTAACTCAAAAACACACAATTGTCATAAGGTTTTACTCCAAAAACACTGAATTGAACATTTGTACTCATTTCAAGGAACCAATACTTTTTTTCTGTGCCGTTAAAGGGTAATAGTCTGCAATGATTTTCCCCTCAGAAAAAAACAAAGTTCAAAGAAATATCTTGGCCTCTTTTTCTTTTGTGCATGATGAATGAATGCTAATGTGCTTGTGCAGCAGTAGTTAAATGCTTTTTATTTCCCACTCTACTTTGCCTCCCTGCAGCAAGCATTTAATGCCACAGCAGTGGTGCGCCACATGCGGAGGTTGCAGCTGGGCACAAGTCTCGAGGGACCCAGTCAGATTACTCCCACCAGCCCCTGCCACGGACATCTGCTCCCAGAGGAAGAGGTGGAGGAAGAAGAGGATGAGCTGGGGAATGAGGAGGAGGAGAGCTGTAAGTTGGCATTTTACAAACACACAAATACGGCTTCAAACTTTTTCATGTTAACCGCATTTGATTGGACAGTTAATGCTGTACGGTAGGATTGGAGAGCAAGTCATGACGACTGAGAGACTAATCATTTCTTAACGCCAAGTCTTTGCTTCCGTTGGTTTTATAAGCATTTTAATAGTGACACAGTCCCCATAATTTTGCTTCTCTCCGTGTGCCGACACAATGGATTGGAAAAGAAGCTCTTAATCTGTGTTTGATATGTAGAATTGCAGCTTTGATTCAAGGGATTTAAACAAATATTGCATGTGTTGTGCATTAATTACAGCCTGTCTTTGTCTTAAAAGCTCAATTGAAGAAACTAACAATTAGAAATATAAGGACTATATTTGACTCCTGAATGCAAATCTTTTGGCAGCCTCCACCATGATTGACAGATGATGAGCAATGATTCACCATGAAATGTTACATGTGCACTAAAAGAACATTTATTTATTTCTATTGCACAGATGGGCACAGTTTGTGCTTATTTTTTACATGGCACCTAGTACATCTGTCAAAGTAATGTATTTCACCTCCTTTTTTTCATTTTATACCTCTCATTTGTGCATTTTCCAGAAGGAATATGGTTTGTCAACCAGTTTTTTCCAACATGCAGTAGACTTTGTCAGTATGTATTTGAAGGCAAGCCATGATTTTATTCTAACCCAAAATCATTTGGTTTTTAGTGGCTCAGTCTTTCCAAATGCCCAGGCTCATGAGCCTAAAAGCAAGTTAAATCAGACTTTAACAATGAATGAAACATTTAAAGAAAGAATAAAGTGTAAAAATTAAAAAAAAACAAGAAAGTCTGACAAGAGATTTACTCAGCTCTGTGTGTGTGTGAATCCATCATCACTCCAGCCTCCAAACATGGACTTTCCCACATGTTCATCCTTACTTTATGTGACTTTTGTGAAACAAATAAACCAGTACTTATTTTGGTTTGCATGCCTATACATTAGAAAATAAAAAAAACAAAAATTCCAAGAATAAAAATCAATAAACTATAATTATGCAAACTGAAAACTGTTTTAGAGCACATTTTATATATTATTTCTTAAAATCCTCATACAGGGCACACCTAGATATTAAATAGTTTTTTAGTCAATTTTAAACCTGAGCCCGTTGAAATGACGGGACTCATGACTGTAAAACATGGCTGTAAAATCCTAAATGAGTGATGCACTACTTTGTCAAACCTTTTAAATCAAAGCTGAAAATCAAATCTTTGTTCATGTTTTCCCTCCGTCATTTCAGATACACAGATACACTTATTTCTAAGGGAAGGAAAAAAAACTTAAAAAAAGTGACAAAGCAAACTTTGACTTTAGATCTCTGAAAAAGGGAATATACAGGTATGTCCTTAGCTTAGCACCTCTATTTAAATGTTTAGAGGTCAACAAGTGAGCTCCTCTTTAGTCGTGAG
Source organism: Craterocephalus amniculus (assembly GCA_036024015.1). NCBI lineage: Eukaryota > Metazoa > Chordata > Actinopteri > Atheriniformes > Atherinidae > Craterocephalus > Craterocephalus amniculus. The sequence goes on along the minus strand of JAVQJG010065337.1, from coordinate 8,872 downwards.
TCAAGTTGTCCAAGCTTGTTGTCCTGGAATTACTAAGCTACACAGTCCTGTACAAAGAACGGAGCCTTTTCCTACCTTTCAGTTGGACATCAGAAATATATAAAATGTTAATTCATTTTGTGGCAAGGCTCAAGGACATCAGCTAGCTCAGGCTGGTGCATAATAGACAAAAACACAGTAAGGCAAGGCAAGTTTATTTGTATAGCACATTTCATATACATGACAATTCAAGGTGCTGTACATACAAACATTAGAAACATTACAGCAAGGTGCAAAAAGCAGTACAGAGAATTAAAAGCAAAAGTAAAATCACAAAATAAGAAAATTAAAGAAAGAAAGAAATCTTCAGAAAAAAATCACTCACCATAAAAGGCAGCAAATAGAAAACTCCTTTTGTGAAAGACGAATCTCAAGTTCTGTGTGATGAAGATGAAAAACAGGTAGGCTGTTATTGGCATTCTTTCCTTGGAGAAGTCCATTTCAGCTCTCTCACATATGTAACAAAGGTGATTTTAAGAGAAATTGCAGCTATTTTAGACTGCTATGCCTCTCATCGCAAGGTGTTTGTCCCTGGAGACGTGCTCTCAAAGACTGGGAATGGGGAAGACGGGTCCCAGGGGAAACGCTGCTCATCAGTTTTGTTGTGCAACCTGCAGGACACTGAGATGTTCTGGAGGTTTTCTAGAAAAATGAAATGTTCCAATACAAATTTCTCCTTCACTCACTCTGCACTTCCTGAGGGTTGAAGAGCTAGAATTCATTCGAGATATTTCTGAGAGATCAGGTTGACAAAAAAATCTGTACGACAGAAGCCATTAGGAAGTTCATACTTCCTGCTTCTTGTATCTCTGCTGCCACTTTCAAAATATAATCAAAAGCTTTCCTTCTCTAACCTCTAGTGTCCCACTATGAGGATGGTCGCCGTGGAAGTAACGAGGGCAGCACGGATCGGGACAGCCTGAAAAGTTGTACCTACTGCTGCAGACCAACCAGCCGCATCTGAGCACAGCCCCTCTGTTGTCATGATGGTGATGTTGTATCTCTGGAGAACCCAGAGCCCATCCACCCAGTCTAGCCAGAGCCAGAGTAGATATCAGGCTCCACCAGAGAACATCCACAGCCTGAAGGGCCCTTCTAAAGTGTGGGAAGTCTTTGTTACGTCATGATTAAAGACATGCCATAACCCTCAAAAGGGTATGCAGGGCTTTTTCAAGCACGCAGATCGTCTTTTATTTATAAAAGGGTCTAACCTCAAGGAACCCCCCCCCACTAGCCAAACATTCAGTTGGCCTGTACTTTACATCAAGTCCTTCAGGATGTTTGCTCCAAGAGAGCTTGAATCAAAGATTAGACCTAAAAAGAGTATCCATCTTTCTTTTTTTTTTGCCCTTCCATCAGCTGTCACATCTACCTCTACTCATAGATATTGTGTGTCTACATCCATCTCACCAACACACCCTACATTGGCAGCTTCCTCCAAAAATCAGGCTGGACAGGGCAGAAAGAAAACCCTCTTCAGAAATGTGTGCTGAAAGCTTCTCCTGCATGTTTTCATCCTCTTTATGACCATGTAGACTGATTACAAAGCTGAATACAATCACTGTTAAGGTGGGTCTTTATTGCAGGTCCAATCTGTCCATTTACTGATCGGACTTTTTTCTTGTGTTGTGATTTCAATGTTTGTCTTTTTTTTGGAATTCCATATAAATATGAACTCCTTTTGTTTAAAGCTTTTTAGAAAGGAAGATACTTGATCAGTGGTGGCTGATTCTGGGGGGGTTATGGACTCAATATTCTGGCTCAGACTGGGATGGTGAAGGGCGGTTCTCACCTGAAGTGTCTGCATGCTTTGTGTTGGGGAAATCATTGAAATGTATGAATATCAAAAGGAGATTATTTTGTTTGTTCGTTTGTTTGTTTCATGGCTGTTCTGTTACCAGAGGCTCAAACTGAGATCCCAATAAGTCTGCATATCCATTGGCTCTCATCTTGTCCGGAGGATCGTTTTAGAGGAGAAATGATATTGATAAACCGCCCTGGTTGGAAGGAAACCATCATAACACGCTCATCCTCCCTGTTCTGTTTGTGAGGAGTGACTAATTATCCGCCAGCTGTCCGTATCTGGTTCTGGCTCAGGTCCGGCTCATGCAGAGCCGGAGGGATCTCAGTCTGGGTGCTCCGCCTGCTCTGTGCTGTGCACCTCTAGTGGAAGAAGTTTTGGTCTACTGTTTGCATGACCTGGTTAAATATGTTTACATGAATGATGATCAATTAGTAAAAACACACATGATTATTATTACTCTGTTGTATTGAAAAAAAAGATGTAATACTGTAATTTTGAGCTATATAATGTGAAGTGAGTAACACCAGAAGTAATGTTGGTGACAAAATACAACACGGCACAGTGGACTTCTCATTTGCATTGACTATGAAGGCCAAGTCTCTGAGTGACATTTCTCCTGTTCCATGTTTATTAATAACTCCTGTTTCTCCTTGCTTGCTTTTTTTAATATCCACTTGCTAGAGAAGGAAAAAAAAGAGGAAAAAAAACATATCAGCCACAGAGCAAAATATATATAAAAAAATATCAGGGTGCTGGAAGCATCATTCGTCTGCCAGTGTGCATGCTTTACATTAGCCCTCCTGAGTGAAAGACCTTCACTACTTAAGCCATACAGAGAAAGAGAGATGATGTTTTATAACAGATTATGATAGGTCATATTTTTTCATATATGACTCTGTTAAAGACAGCCACGGTTCTATAAATGATTGATATTGAACACAAATCCAACAACAAAATCAATTGGTCTAATCCTGATATTGATAATTTTGTGCCATTCTAATGTTAAACTAAACCATGATAGATTTCATTCTTTTCATTAGCTTTGGAGATCTACTGCACCGATCCATCCGCCTGAGTCGATGTTTTGTTGCACTTGTAATCACTGATACATGCAGGTCCATAGCAGAGGAGAAGAGGGCAAACACTCTAGATTTACATGACTGTAAATGTGGAAAATATGCAAACTGTGTTTGAAGGGCTTCATGTTAACTGTATGATAGCCAATGTTGATGACTTTGATAACCTGGCTATTATATGTTTGGAAATTACCTTTTCTTCAACCTTTCCTGGGATTTGTTTCCACTCCGGAGTTTGTTTTTTTTTAAAGATTCTCTGATCCATTACAAACACATCTAAATGCATAAAGAAACATGTATATTATATATATATAAATATATGTATAGATATAAATATAAGTATATATTGTATATCCTTTTTTTGTAAAAGCTGTTTTGAGCTACAAATGTATGGATGCAATGCATCATGGGCTAAAAGATGTATGAAAATAAGATTTGTACCCACAGAGATAGGACTGCAGGAAAAGAAATAAAACTTCCTTGTCTATGCATTGTGCGTGCTGTCATGACAAAATCATTTTTACATGCAAGTCAAAGAGAAAACAGCCATTTATGGAACTGATGCCATTACAGTCCGTGTTCTACACGGGTGCACAAGTATACTCGGAACTTGTATTTGCTGTGTAGTTCCTCAAGATGTCAGCATCTGAACGGGGGTGTCAGGATCTGAACGGGTGGACCCAAATGCAAACAACAGACAAAAGGAGTTGGCAAAAATCAGTGTTTGATCCAGTCCAGGTCGGTACACGGGCAGCATGAGAAATAGCAGGAGGTACAAAAGGGAGCTGGCAGAGGATCGTCAAAAAAACCAGGCAGGGGGTCAAAAAACCAGAAGAGCATACACAGGGCGAAGGTACCGACAGGGGCTAGGCAAGGCTCTGAAAACGAGGAACAAAAAATGGTCAAACACTAATATCAACTCACGGAACGCTGGAAGGCTTGGTACGAAAAGGCACAAGACGATCTGGCAGGGAATGCAGGGAAACACAGGACTTAAATACTAGAGGGGAGGTGAGACACATTAGAGTGAGAGGCAAGCAATCACCAGGGCGGAGAAACACCGGGAAAACGAAGGACAAGACACCTGAAAACACAAAGGAAAACAGTTAACAAAATAAAACAGGAAATGACAAAACTTCAAAATAAAACCAGAGCTCTGAGGGAGCCTGACACAAGAGTAAACAGGGAAAGCTGTTTTTTTTTACAAGGTCATCAACATGTTCTGAAGACAGTGGAACAGAGACAACAGTTATATAAAAGTACAGCTCAGCTTTCAGTAAACAGCCTTCTGTACATTTCCCCAACTGTCAGACATTATGTCCTCACACTTTCAGACAAACTAGTCTATTTATTGCTGTTAAAACTGAAACCATCTATACTCTATGGATGACAAAACATTTAACAAAAATAAAACTAATAAGTGATGATCATACTTTTTACGTGAGTTCCATTTGTATTGTTTTATGACGCACAGAGTATTCTGTAATTACTTGATTCATTAACATAAAGACCCAACACTTAAGCAACACACGTAGACAGAAGGTGAAGAAACTGAACACTTTTACATAATGCGGTTTGATTCTTATTATAAAGACCAGAATGAATTATTTTAAGACAATGTATTTGTCTTTTACCAAGGAATATTGCCTCGTTTATAAATGATTTATTGCAAAATAGATGCTTCTTAGAAAGTGACTTTAATTCTAAAAGTTCATTGTGGCGATTGTCAACAGATAAGCATCTGAAGTTAAAAAATCTTCATGTTATTTCTCTGCATCGTCCAGCACTGTGGTCCGCCTCAGTCGCTCTTTGACTTGAAGGAATTCTGGCTCCTCTTGCTTCTCCTTCTCCTCTCTTTCCAGCTACAGAGATATGAAGGCAAGGTGGTTACACATGGAGTTTGCGTCTAACTACAGTCATCTAGCACCATTTTTATAGGATATTCTATATATATATGTTAGAGCTAGTTTACTAAAAACAGCTGTTTAATGTGATCTAATGTTTACAGATCAATGCTGACCACTTTTAGTGTGCAGGAAAAGAGTCTGCCAGAGGGTGGACTCTTCTGTCTCTAAGTTTTTGCAGCGAGATGCTGCATTTCTTCTAAAAGTCTGTGGTGGAGCCAGCTATTTGCAGTACAGCACCATAAAAAAACACTGAATTAAAGAAAGTGAACAAACTGATAAAGAAAGCTGGTTTGGGCAGGGGACTGCTTTGAAGTCAGGAGACCTGATTGTGCAAAGAAGAATGCTAAGCGTAATGGACAATACCGCAGGCTCTCTGTGCAACACATTCATTTAAGAAAAGAGTGTGTTCAGTCAGAGGCTTCTATGGCTTGTGGCAAAACAACAAAAAAAAGTACAGATGGTCATTCCTGCCAATGGCCTTACAACAATACAATACCAAATGAAAGATTACATGGTTTCTTATGGCATCATTCAGTTTAAGGTAATCAGATTTTTAATGCAACATGAATGAAGAAACTGATAACCTGAAAATAGAGCAGCTAAAGCTATTCTTGATATGTGTTTGCATTTCTTGCAGGGTTTTACTTGCAGTGGAGTATTTTTGTACAATTAGATTTTGCTTGAACTTCTAAAAGATAATGTTAGGATGAGCCCACATTAGAAATGCCATGAGTCCATGTAGACAGGCAGAACTCTTAGTGCATTTTTAAGAAAACACTGTGAATGATTTTCTTTATGTGGTATATCTCTTATTGCATCAATGCTATAATGTGTAGCATATAGATCACAGAGTAAAGACTGGGCTGGACTGCCCTCTGCTGGCCGACTTCATACACTCCACAGCAATAAATTCATGTTCACGCTATGTTACTCTGAGATGCTCGCAGAGAAACAAAGTATGATGTAGTCAATCAAATCAAACAGAAATGTTTGTTGTGAAGCATACATGAGTAATGACAGCTTTGCATGTCTTGTGTTTACATTTTCTAGCCTCTGCTTTCTTTTCAGTAGCTCTTGATGAAGCGGTGACGTGTTCCTCCTTGCTTCCTCCTGATCCCGTCTTGCCTTCATGCTTTGCTCCCATTTCCTCTTCTCCAGAGCTCGCTGGAGTTCAGTCTTTTCTTCCTGTGCCACCCTCCTGTCATAAGCACAGACAGAGCTTAATGATTTATGTGAACAATGAAAATAAAGTGTGAATGTACAACTTTCAGTGCATCATCTCTCTAACCTCTTGTGGGTCATCTGCAGTTCTCTGTGGAGATCCTTGTGACTCCTGGAGGCAGTTAGCGGACTGAGAGGCTTGTGAGGTTTGATTAAATTTCTGCTTTCCTCCTCACTCTGCAGCTGAGATGGAGGGGCTTGAAACTCTGGTAATCTGATCTGTTCGTTTTGGTGCATCTGGATGATGGAGGCTAAGGAGAAGAACACACTTTGAAACAGCATACGTCCTACTGCAAAGACAAAAACTGAGAGGAACAGCATACTTTGAATCTGTACTGACACAACTGAAAAGATCTTTTTGAACAAAACTTAGATTAGAGAGACATCATGACAATTTTTTTCAGGGAATCTATGTAACTCACCAAGCACATTTGGTTCAGCTGTTTCTATGCTGTCCCTGTGCGTATTCTCTCCAGGTTCTCCAGCTTCCTCCCACAGTCCAAAATCACATTAATAGGTAACTCTAAATTGACCCTAGGAGTGAGCGTGAGTGGTTGTTAGCCTTGTTTGTTTCTGTGCTGGCTCTCGGATGGACTGGCAAACTGTCTAAAGAGCTGCCTCATGCTGACTGACAGCAGCTGGAATAGACTTCAGACCTCCTCCTGTGACCTTGAATGAAATTACACGGGTATACAGGATGGATGGGTGGATGAATGGATGGATGGATGGGTGGATGGACGAGAAATACACCAAGTAAAATTCCCTAGCAAGTTGAAGAGAGGTAGGCAATGTAGGAATACTTTAGCACACTCTGCTGGTTTCCCATCTCCATTTCTCACTATATATTGTGGATTTGAGCCTTGCAGCGCATACTAAACTGCACAACGTCGTCAACTTCTGATACAAGCCACAGGACTGCCTGGATGTTATGGAACAACCTAAAGATAGGCTATGCAACATTTAAGGGAGATATTCTGACCACAAGTGACAGAGGATAAAGCTGAAAGATAAGCCTTCAGTACGACAGATGGAGGAAGGTCGGATTTCACTCGTAACAAGGAGACTGTGTTATTTCCTTTTTCAAAAAATCACAGCTTTGAAGCACAATTCCCTTGAATTGCCACGTCTCTAGGCAAACGGTTTATTGACAGCCACATAAGAGCTCATTGATATAACATATCGCGCCTCAACCTTTCACTCTTTATCAGTGACAGTCAAGATCAATAAAAATGTCCCCTCTGCAAGTACTATAATGTGCACCTGTGCTTTATGGTGAGAAATCACACAAACTTGACATATCCTTGCTTCCTCCTTGACACAAAAGTGGCCAACAGAGGCGAACATCTCGCTCTGCCTCCTGAGGGAGATCATAATGATAATAACAAACATTAAGGATGCCAGGCAGGTTCAGGGGTTAGCACAGTAATGCGGCCTCACAGTGAGAAGCATCCCACCTTTTATGCAGCTAAAATACCAATCTAGGCAACTTGAGTGTATAAAACAATAAGACATGATATCTCGGTGGATGCTGTCTTTACCAGATGGCTTAGGGTGTGTTTCCTTAGTATGTGGACAATGTTGGAGCTCACTCTGCCAAGAGAAGAAAAAAATCACATAAGAAATAATATCTTATTATTCACTGGAGATGTTAAGCTTATTAAAATGTACTGTATTAAAGAAAAATCGTCAAATAAATTGTATAAATCAAGTTTACAGGAATGTAATAAAAATTCATAAAGATACTGAATCCTAAAGTTCCACATATTTTGTGACTTATACTACCTTATTTTTCTCATTGTGTGGATATATTGAAGCAAACCTTTAAATCAGATCAACTTATACTGTACACACTATAAAGAAGACCTTGTTACTATAATCACACTATTCTACTCTTCCTGCATGATGTTATGAAATGCAATGATTTGATTTATACAAAAACAGTGCAAGTAAAGTTTAAAGCAAAAGCAATTTAACTTGCAGAGAGTGTCAAAAAAACAACCTCTTTCACATGGAGAACAAACACAACTTGAGGGGTAGATGTAATATGTTGTATAAAAAGGGATTAAAAGGAAACGCTTATCTGTTATTGGGGTTAAATGATTGAACTTTTTTTTGAAGAGTACAAAACTGAATTACGTTCTTTTCTATGTTAATTATAAGTAAAGTTTCACTTCATGATTATTAAAGCTGAGGATAAAATATTTGACTGCTCTTTGAGACTATTTAGTCTTTATATAGGTTGGAATTTGATTATAACAGGGAAAAAAACACACAAAAACAATTATATCCGTTGTGTTTGATTACTGCATAAACTAATCTAATCTGAGGCTGAATCTAACTTAAAATAGAATGAGGCCGAATAGAAATCTCTCATGGCAGCAACACAAAGACATACAGTATTGTAATCCTGACAGACAAATGAAATGTCAGCTTTGCTTCATAAATCCAGTGAAGCGAGCGCCCTTACTGGTGAGCTGCTACCTCATTAATGAAAAGATCAAACAAAACACAGTTTGATTCCCACTGAGTTATTCATTTGATGGAGTTTGAGCAGAATTAATTGTTGAGACAAGAATTTAGCCCCTGTGGAATTCATACGGGGATAGCTGAATAAACCTTTTAGCCAGTTTCTCTCTGCGTTTGTTTCCTGCTGAAACACTCAATGAATGTGGATGAAAATAGTGGGACACTGTGTAAAAATGTCAATAAAATAAGCAACATGCTTTATATAAAATAAATGACGATTTAAAGACGGTACAGCAAAAAGGAAATATATTTTATTATTCATATATATAAATTTATATATATATATATATATATATATA
>JAVQJG010065333.1:0-22309 GCA_036024015.1 Craterocephalus amniculus | reverse complement strand
CAGACTGGCGAACTGTCCAGGGTGTACCCCGCCTCTCGCCCCTTGACAGCTGGGATAGGCTCCAGCACACCCGCGACCCACTTGGATTAAGCGGTTCAGAATATGGATGGATGGATGGATATATATATATATATATATTATAACTTATCCTGTGCTGCATTATTTTACATTTGTGAAACTTGACACTTAGACTGCTGGGTTCATACTTATACTTTACTATATATTTATACTTATACTTTACTTTTTGCTTTGATTCTTGCATGTCTATTGTATGTTAATTGGTTATTTGCTGTGGACAGAGCTAGTAAATATATTTATTTATTTACTTTTTGCCTGCCCATTGTTCAGCTATTGAATCTGGGCCCCCTTCTATAAGATTTAAGTAGCTTCTTTGGGGAGACCCATTTCACACCTATAAATTTTCTTTCGTAAAGATATTTGTTTGTATTTCTCTTATATCTGGGTGTTAATAAACTTAACTAAACTAAACTAAATTAAAAACTAAATTTATTCACAGGCTAAATCAATGACATTTACTGTACATCTGCACTTTCTGTTTCTATTTCTATATTGTTAGGTGTGGGCGGTTGGTGAAGACCGTGGTTTGTATTTTAGGATGGGTGTGACCCCATCTGAACCAAGTGGAAATGGTTGGATTCCTGTTTCTGCCCAGTGGGGCAGCAATAAACAGATTACACCACCAAGGTCTGTATATTCTAACTGAATAAAAACACATAAATCACAGTTCACATAAGCTTCACATCTGACTTTTATCGATCTTTTAATGCCCTCTTTGTGTGTTTTAAAGGGATGAGGTTGAGTTTAGTGGCCAGCTGACTGAAGCTTCACAAGGCTCCGTGCTGAGCTGCACTGACTCAGACTCGGAGTTAGGTCCCAACGACCCGCCACGCAGCACTACTAGCACCCCAGCCTTGGAGGCAGAGGCTCCTTGTATCGTCCCCTTAGGTGGATCCGACACTCTTGCGCCTTCCCAGGAAATAAAAGACTCGCCGTCAGTCTCCCAGCAGGATGCCCCGAAAGCCTTCATCCCCACCAGTGACAGCTTCATCAACAGTCTGGTCTCAGACCGTGACAGAGCTCCCTCACCCCAAGCGTCCATCAAAGAGATACCACAAGAAGAGGACGAGGAGTTAACCCCCGCCCCGATCCTTCCGACCCCTCAGGCTGCAGGACATGACGTCCCCTGGATCAATGTGGACCTGGAGGGTCGAAGTGCAGAGGCAGCGGGCCGTTTGATGGGCGGCGGCGGCGTTGTGGCTGCCACTTACGCACTGGGGACTCTGGAAAGCTCACAAGGCATTGGAGAAGAGGACGGGCCGGTGTGGGCTTGGATTTCTGGTGGAGGTTGTGATGTGGACGCAACTTCGCAGATCAGCTGGCTGAGTCCTACAGGTACACACACAAGGTGTTTGGGATGCTTGCTGTATCCACTCAGAATGATCAGGTCCATGTTAAATCGATAGTAAGAGCAGCCAACATCTCAGGGGAAAAGCATCATAAGAAAACAAAATTTGTTTGTATCTGTATTAATTACAAGCTGTAATGCCTTCTCTCAGTGTCTTGTACATATTTAGTTTTTTGTACGTACAAAATACCTTTTCTGATATAGCTTGCAAAAAATATGCTGCTGATAGGAAGACAGGCCTCACAGAGAGTTACATTTATCCTTCTATGTTTGTCTGGAAACAGCAGATGGGGATCTTGAGTAGAATACTGGAAGGGAAAGAATTGATCAGTCTTTTTGGGCCGGGGATATACTATTAGCCTCTTATTGGTTCACTCAGGAAAAAGCATGGGACACGGATAAAGGAAGTGAAGCTGAAGTGGACCTGAACAGCTTGTTTGTCCAGCCCCCAAACAGGTTTTTACAGAACAGCCTTAAACAGACAGGAGATGAAACTGTGTTTTAGGAGATGCTACAGACTGCAGCTTACAAACAATGTGCTTCTTAACATATAAGCACATTAATCTGATGTAGGAAACATCCCAAAACGATGGAGTCAATGAGCATAATCCTGGTTCTGCTGTGCTGTACTTGTTATTCTTACGGTTGATTGTCTGACTTGAATGGTTGTCTATCAGGCCCTCTCACCAGCTCCCTGTCAATGACTCCGGTCCAGTCAGCAGCCTGGAGCGAGCAGCCTCAGCAGCAGGAACACCAAGAGGAGATCAGCAAGAAGCCGCTGGAGAGAAGCAATGTAAGACTTCTGAATAAGAACTGACGCTATCTGTTCTCCCACCACAGTTCCTCTCCTTTCATGAGGTCTTTCCTTTCCAGTCAGTGTGGGTGCGCAAAGGTGCTCTGCGCTGGTGGAGAGACTGGAAGCCCCACCGCTGGGTGGATGTGGGTGTTGCTCTTGAGCAATCCACCAAGTCTGACGGCAGGAAGGACAGCATCTTCTTCGTCTATTACTCCCAGTATGATGAGAAAAAGGTTGGTTTTGCTTACATGTCATATGAGATGATGCGTCTACTTTATTTGAAAGGTGAAATTAATATATAGATGTAGAAAGTGTCACTCACTCACTCTTTTTTCCTTCTTTTCAGTACCTACATGTCTTTATAAATGAGGTGACGGTGTTGATGCCAGTGCTCCGGGATTGCCACTATGCCTTTGCTGTGTACACAGCCGAAAGGACCAAACAGAGATGGCCGCTGGTTCTAGCAGCACAAACCGAAAAGGACATGAATGACTGGGTATCATCCTTTTTTTTTAAATCTCATACAGAGCATGCAGAACATATGAAATTAGTGTGTGGGGGTTAATATTCCTTTTTATTTACAAACTAAAGCTGTATTTCTCATTATTTCTGCCCCGTGGGATCAGTTGCACCTCTTGTCTGACTGTTGCTGCGAATGCCGAGGAATCAGAAGTGCTCCGTCCAGACAGGCTCTGTGGTCCACCACCTCCAAGGGAGACATCATGGTCCATGAGCCATCCTTCTCCCTGGAGGCCCCCGCAAACACAATGGCCTGTGACCTTATGTGAGACTTATATGAAGCAGGGAGTTTCTTTTGTTGTCTACATCATAGTCTCCACTTGACGCCGCATCATTTTCTTCTTCTTGTCTGTGTTCTGTGATGTAGCGGAGTTCATCACTAAAGCTACGTTCACATTACCAGCCACTTTGTTCAGTTCCGGTGCAAAATTCAGATTAAATTTGATGGTTCGAGCTTTGAGTTTAACTTTCATGTGACTCATGTTACCTGTGCACATTTTTATTTATTTATTTTTTTGCATGTGTCATTTCTCTAAAACAAATAGGTTTGTGAGACAACTGATGTAGTTAGATTGATCCACATGAAATCTAAACTTTTATCTCAGAGGGTGGAAAACCCTCATCCACCTATTTGGAAAAAGATTACCAAAGATTGAGTTAGGCAGCATGCTGATTAGCTAGATATTGCTAGCAGTGCTTTAATGGTGTTGCTTGTTTATGAGGACAGTCCTTTGTGTAACTGTGTCACAGATCAGGTGTAATTAAGGAACTTCTCCAGAGATCAGAACATAATCTAATTTGAGTATCTTTGACCTGATCATGTAAACGTAGTTAGCATGCTAACACATGTCTCCTCCAAGCTCTTCCTGGCAGCTCTGTATGCTAAAATGTGTGCTAACAGTTGTGTGGCTAACGCTGGGTGCTTCCGCTGTATGGTGCTGCAGGTTTTGGCGGCAGGTCCTGGGCCACCTGTGCTGTGTAGAGTCTAACAGTCTGGGGCTGGTGTGGGGCATCGGGTGGGACGGCACCGCCTGGGTCTATACTGGGCACAGTGGGCAACATCCAAATCCGGGTAACACATGTCCCACAGACAGTTACCCATAATCCCTGCAACTGTATGTCCATTCATTATGTGTTTGAGTAAACCCATGCATAGTATCAAAATAAACAGTTCATAAATGTCAAATGCAAACAAAATTGTAAAAAGTAAGCTTTATTTGTGTGTGCAGTTGTTTATTTCCAGTTTCTGCTGTCTGTTGCAGCTGTAGAATCTTTAGACATTCACACAGATGCATATAAATACAGATTACCTGCATGCTTTAAGATTAGTCTGTGTTGGTGTTTTGTGCAGAAGCTGCCACTGAGATGCACCAGCAGACTGATGTGAGGAGTATACATGTGTACGAGAATCAAAGATGGAACCCAATGACTGGATATACTGACAAGTAGGAGATCTTCATCTGAACGTTTAATCTAGTTTCTTTTATTCAGCCACTTTACATGGTTCAATAATATATCGTTTTATGATTCGCTCCTCCAGAGGACTTCCTACAGACCGCCCTATGTGGAGCGACGAGAGCGGACTGAAGGAGTGCACCAAAGGAAACACGCATCCACCCTCCCCTCAGTGGTCCTGGGTAGGTGAAGTCCTTGACTCAGTATCTACCAAGCTTATTTTTTTGTTTTGTAACTATACTCCACCATCAACCTTTATTGTAGGTCTCAGAGTGGGCTGTGGACTACAACGTCCCCGGAGGAACGGACAAAGAAGGATGGCAGTACGCCGCAGATTTCCCTACGTACGGAACATATTTTCTCACGATGTTATATGAAATGTTAAAATATAACAAAGGGTTATGCCACTTGTCTGACTTGTGTTTTTATCCTACAGGACGTTTCATGGCCACAAAACCATGAAGGACTTTGTCAGGCGCAGAAGATGGACGAGGTACACGCTCACATTTCTGCCGTTTGTTACTCAGTTTCCACAGCATCGTACCAATATGCTGTCCTTCAAACAGGAAGTGTAAGATCACCATGAGGGGTCCATGGAAGCAGGTCCCGCCCATCTGCCTGAGTGACATCTCTTTGATGCCATGTTTGGCCCAGAGCAGAATGGAACAGGTCCCAGTTTGGGCCCTCAGTGATAAGGGAGACGTCTTGTGTCGGTTAGGAGTCAGTCCCCAAAACCCTGCGGTGAGAAATCTATATTTTCAGGTCTTATTTTAGAGACATCTTCAGTGAGAACAGAGGTTTATTTCAGATCAGTTGTACACTTCTGGATCACACTGGTCTCTGTGAACAAAGCATGACTGACATCCAGTGTTGCTGACCTTGCAGGGCAGCTCCTGGCTCCATGTCGGCACAGACCAGCCTTTTAAATCCGTCTCCATCGGCGGAGCCAATCAGGTGTGGGCTATTGCCAAAGATGGAGCCGTTTTTTACCGAGGTTCGGTGTCCCCACAAAACCCTGCAGGTCAGTTCAACATGGGACTTATTCAAGTTAGTAGGTTAAGTATTTTATGTAAGTGTATAATGATGTATATAGGAAAAGACTTTAAAGATGCAGAGCTGGATCATATCATCAGACTTTTTCTTCTCTCATTCCTCTGCAGGAGAATGCTGGTATCACATCCCCTCCCCACCAAGACAGACCCTCAGAAAGCTATCCGTTGGACGGACTTCTGTCTTTGCAGTAGATGAAAACAGTAAACAGCAATATGTGTTATTAGCTTCATGTCTTCAAGCTCTTTTAAATTGCAGAACCTGAGCTAAGTAGCTGCAAATGACTCTGATGTTCTGCAGGTAACCTCTGGTACAGACAGGGCCTCACCCCCAGCTACCCTCAGGGCTCCGCCTGGGAGCTCATCTCTAATAATGTCACCAAGGTTTCCGTTGGACCGCAGGATCAGGTCAGTGTGAGCCATGAAATAACTGGGCTTTATGAAAGGTGATCCCCATCCACAGGTAAATTAGCTAAATTTAGCCCTGCTCCAACTGTTAATTGTAAATAATTGATGGACGGAGCAGCTGTTATCTCACCCAGTGAAGCTTTGAATTTGCCATCTTGGAGCCAGAAGTGACCATATTTGGAGAAGGTGAAGCCATAGAGATAGTACATCCTGACTGAACAAATATATAAGAGTTTGGAAGATAAATGGTTAAATATGGGTCGAAATGAAATGAAAAAATACTTTTTTAATCCCAGAGGGAAATTCAATTAGAAGCGCTCTCGTTTTTCAGGCTTGTTCAAGTCTGATACAAGTCTTGTGCAGATCTTCTCATTAACAGTGACATATCCGGGATGACACCAAAGCTGCAGTTCAACCTCCCTTTTCCTTCCCGCTGAGTTTTTTTTTATTGTGGTCTGCATGGACAAGTTTTTTCCTGCTGTTCTCTTCAGGTTTGGATCATAGCTGATGGAGTTCCAGGCTACCCTGCTGAAACCGCTGGAGCCATCTGCCACCGGCTGGGTGTGGGACCCATGCAGCCCAAAGGCCAGTCCTGGGACTACGGTATAGGGGTGAGTTATTTTACAGTATGCTGGTTTTATATCACATTAACGGTGGGAAATGTGACCATTTGTTGTGGTTTCATCTGATTAGCATCATGTGTGCACTTTTTATATCCACAGTATTAATATTTGAATTGAATGATGTCAGTAGAGTGATTCGTTCATGTTGGTTTTGGTGTCAGGGAGGATGGGAGCACATCAGTGTGAGAGGAAACTCAGCAGAGCCTCCACGGGCCCCCCACCCTCCTCCCGCCGGCCCCTCACGCAGCCCGGTACCGCAACGACCTTCGACTCAAGTGAACGGGAATGCTGTGTGTGTGTAGCTCTCTCCCATTTCTTCCCCCTGCTCAGCCCCGTTTGTGCCTGATCCAAATTCATCCACATTCATCTCCTTGGACCTTTTTTCCAAATCCCCTTCTTGTAAAGGGACTGCACAATCGTATTAGTCTAGACGGCGTGTTTTGTTTGGATTTGATCGACGAATGTTGCAGCCTGGCGAGTTTCCCAAGTTAGATGAAGGTCCCAGGTCATTTTAACGTACAGTTAGGACAGACAAAGGTTAAAAAAGGATGTCTTATTGGATCATTTATTCAAAAAGAAAAGTGAGTGCATGGATTTTCTTATTCGGCTTTGGCCACTTGGAATCATGGGATGGAGCAATAGCTTTTATTTATCTATACAGTGTCCTGTGAAAGACCCATGAGGGTGGGAGTTCAATGAAGGGCTAAGGTCTGGTTACCAACTGATCTTCAAACACATGATCACTGTAGCCTAAATTCTATTAGTTTGTAGCATCATGTTCACTTTGTTTGCATGTGATCTCACTTATTTATTTATGTGTTGGAGTTTATTTCTCTATTTATTTTGGCCTGTTGTGTTTGCAATATAGTGTTTTCTTTTGTTTGAAGTACATGCTTTCTGAGGGCTTTTTCAATATGAAAATCTTGACATATAAACAATTTCTCTGTATCCATCAGATAATACCTTCATATCCTCCTGCAATAAAAAGGTCTTCCTGTTAGTACGGACATGTATCCACAGTATTGCTATGACCGTGACTGTTGACTCTGCAGCAGGTCTTAATGTCACCTGGCCAGACTGACGTTCATCTCATAAGGGTCTTGAAATGTAAAATAAAAATGTGAAAATATTCTTTATTTCTATTTCTTTAATTTTAGAATAGAAGGAAGAAGAAGGAAGTATCGATACTACTGTAATGAGCAGAATCTCAGTGTCTGGTTTCCTCCGTCTGAACAAATGATTTTGCGTCCCGTCGGTCAGGATGTGAGTCTAGGGTCTTTTTGGCAACTCCCAGCATGATCACATCTCTTAGTATTAGAAGACTTCAGTTTCATAAGGGCCTATATGGTGGAGTTTTTTTCTGATAATCCTTGTGTAAAGTTCTCCCATCTCCACAAAGAATTCTAGATGGAGACCACTGGTTTGCTGATTACCTGTTTGGCTGGTGCCAGATTACTTCAGGCCAGTCTCATTTAATCCCCCTACACTACAAGTGTCAAACTCTGATCCCGGAGGGCTGCTATTCTGCAGGTTTTTGTTTCGCTGCTCCAACACACCTAACGGATATCAGAGTACGACACCTCTGCAAAACAAGAAGGTTAAAATATATATTAAAAAAACACTCGGATATAAAGAAATGTGTAAAGCATAAAATAAAAAAAGTCAAACAGCCAATCGGAACAAAAGGACTGTCTTTAGTATACAGCAAAGAGGAATTTACTTCAAACTCACTTAAATAAATACCATACTGATGCTGACAACTGATCATGTTGCATGTTTAGTATCAACAGGCTTGCAGCATCCCAATAAACAGATGACAGTCTCAGAAGTAAACACTGCTGCATTCAACGAGTGAAAAACGACAAATGCCTTTATTAGAAGTTCTTTGCATTTATTTTCATATTAAACAGTGTAATTATAAACATTTCATTCAATTACACTACGCATGATCAATATGAAGTAAAAATATTTAAAATCTACAGGTTTAAAGGACAGAATGAATTCACATCTGCTTCTGTGTCTTAATTTCAATGATTTTAGCTAATGATAGTGATATGTTCCTCTGATTTTACTCAGCTTTAAGTTACAAAACAAAACCTCATACCCATAACTCAGTTACATTATTTCCCATTTATGGACCAAAAAAGAAAAGAAAAAACATTTATATACATTGGAACATTTCAACATTAAATTACATTTCTCAAATGTGCAAGATTAAGCAAATGTATACTGTAGTCAAAAGAAAAATTTCCTTAAATAGACGTTCAAGTTAAACTGAAACAGGCTGCTGGTTTTAACAGAGGTTAACAATGTCTAAGATACAGTGGCGGTTGGAGGGGGGCAGGTGAGGTGGACATCTATCTACAAGTGAAATACAGCTGGTTATCTGAGACAAAATATTTAGGTATTTGAATCATCAGAAGGAAAGAACCATACAACTGTAAGACATACAGTTTCAAATTTATAAATGTACATGAAGACATGGGGGTCAAAGCATATCTTCACCCCCAACCGTTTGCATCGGGTTTAAAAACAGGAACTGATCATGACACATGCCTGCACTACTTCATATGATCAGATCCAATAAAATGCTCAAACATCATGACAGCTCGTTTTCATGAGATACATATATATATATATACATATATATATAAGCATATATCCATCTTTCACACAGAAGAAAAAAAGGCAAACAATTCTGCCAATGACACTCTTGATTATAAAAGCAGCCATATTTCTTTTTTTTGTTCTCAGAGTGAGTTCATGAGGCTTACAGTCCCCACACGTCACTGAATAAACTATCAGCAGATCATCCTATAAACCAACACGCAACTTTAAAACTAATTAAATTCATTGCACATTTGTTTACAAACAGCTCGCAACATTTTCTTCATCTGGACATTTAAAAATAGAATCTCCTGCCTTTTTGTAATTCATTTTATTAATGTAATTTTTTTTACACAATTTCACTGAACGTGCAATTTGAAATTTCTGTAGTGATATATGGAGAGCAGCTGTCTTAGCAGCATCGACAGGCACCACAATTAGACCCAGTGACAATCAATTGAAAGAAAACAATCAAGAAAAAAAATAAATTCCTGCACGTTTCTGACAAAAATAAAGCTTTACATAAAAAAAAAGAAAAAGAAAAACGGCAATAATAATAAGTTCTCAATCACAACTGTCTTACAGTTGTCAGCACTGATACAGCAATCCTTAAGCAATAACATCCTCAATTTTTAATGAGATATCTCAAAAATATGACTCAGCTTACTGTGAATGATCCTTTCAAACATAAAGGAATATACAAGTGTCATCTCTGTAGATTATTACATGATCATCCTATGCACGGATGGCGCTTTGAAATACACAATCCTTTTTTATTTAAATACTGCTACAGAAGGATTCCACAGTTTCTCTCCAATTAGGAGACTGTGATTAAACTCAACAGCAAGTTACGAGAGCCAAAGAAAAAGAAAAAAACAACCAACAAACCCCAAGGCAACCACTGAAATAATCGCACAACATGAAAGGGCAAATTAAGTATTGTTACAAATTAAGCTTTACTTCAGATTTCCAGTTCTGCTGAGATCAAAGAGCTTATTCCTGTTTGGTTGTAGTGATTATTTTTTCCAGCCCAGTTTGAATTCATTAATCGAAAACATGTAGAGTTTTCCTTCTTTCTTTTTTTTCTTCCTTTTTCTGTTTTTTGGTGAAGCAAAAAAATCCAAGCAAAGGAGTGCACTTGGACACGCAACAAAAAGAAGCAGTCAACCACCTGGAATGCACACCATCAGTCTTTAAAGCACACATTTAGAAGTTACTCCCACTTTTATTAGTCTTTGTAATTGCACTGAACTGAAATCCACACACTGATGGAGCTGAGGAGGTGATGTGGCTCAAACTGGGCCTGGTCTGTCTTATTTGCTGAAAGTTTGTTTTCAGTTTGGTGACCAACTCCGCTGAATACAGTTCTGCCTGAGAGAAGCGCCCCACAAATAGTGCATTTTGTCGTTATTCTGCCATCCCCAAAAAGGGCAAAGCGTTGTTTCTCAGTAGTGTGAAGATAAATGGTCCCTTCATTTATCTAGTCTTTTTCTCCGTCTTCGCTACTTCCTGGAGTGAATAAGAGGAAGAACAGTTTATGTCTGATAGGGTCTCTTATCATATATTTAGACCAATAAACATAATGTTAGACTAGTTGACACTTAAACCAGGCGACTCTGAAATGTCATCATATTTATTCTTTTTAGAAACTTGGTAGGCAACTTACCTCCTTGTTCGATGTCGGAGTCAGTAAGATGTGTGAGCGAGAAGCTAGCAATGCTCGCTGGTGAGATGGAGAAACGGGAGTAGCTGGAGGAGCTGCTCCAGTTGGGCCCCACTGTGGGGGCTGGAGAAGACATGGCCTTAGAAACAGAGCCTTTATCTGCCTTTGGCAGGAAGGCGGGTGCAGGGGAGGTGAAGTCATCATCCCACTCAAAACCACCACCTGTGAGAGTTTAACGCATAAATTAAGACACCTAAAGCATGAAAACAAGATAGAGAGCTGCAGAATCTGGCAGACGTTACCATTACCTTCTTCATCGGTCGAGCTTTCATTATTAACGAAGCGGTTCAGGTAGCTGGAGGTGGGAAAAGGGCAGCTGAACTCTGGTGCCTGACTGTTTGAACCTGATGAGTGGTCGCCCAGTTCCTTAGTGGGAGTTTCCTAAACACATTGCATTGGAAAAATTAACTAAGATGCATTAAATAGTGGAATTTATTAAAAAATAACGATAGTCTAACACCGTACCTGGTCGAATAGGTACACAGTGACATCGTCGAAGAAGGACACAGCTCTCCGGGAGCTCTCTGTATTCCACTTCACAGGAAACGAGGAAGACGATGCGATGTTTAGGGACGTGGGCTTCAACAAGCTCTTCAGGTTCTTTGCAGGTTCATCTGACACGATGATTGGCACTGGGTGAACGGTTTCATCCTCGCTCTCGGAGCTGGAGCTGTGCAGCTGGTATGCACGCATGTCATCATCGGAGTCCTCGCTGTTCTCATCCTCCTCATCGGCATCCACGCCATCTTCCTGTCCGTCTAAGCCTGAACCGTCTCGCCTGCCCAGGTAGCGACCCTCCATGTCCGGTTCTTTGATCTTATGGCCATCGCTGGCGTAGGTCCGGGTCAGTTTAGCATGAACAGCGCTCTCTGGTTCCAGCTTCGATGGGGCAGTGGAAGAGATTTCCAGACCATGTGATGGGCCTAACTGATCAGGTAAAGTGTCCGTACCAAGTTCTGTTATATTTCCACCTTCACTAAGGCTGCTGCTGGAGTCTGTCACCCTACTCTTAAGTTTCTCGGTGATGGCGACCTCTGGATGCATGTCCTCATGGTGGGCATCAGACGTTTCTCTGACTGCAGCCTGAGCTTCAGCAGCTATAGAGGCGTCTTGCTCAGAAAACAAAGTATCGACGTCTCCTTCTTTGTAGGCTTCCAGCGCTGGACCAGCAGCGTTATTCAACCACGTGACTTCAGCATCACCACCTGCACTGGTTTCTTCAGACTTCTTCTCGGGCTCTGATTCATTGTCGGAGAAGTAGGCAGAATCTCTGTAACTGTTGCCAAAAGGAGGCTCCTCAGCAGCAGCAGCATGATCTGGCTGCTGAACCTCACTGGGATCCTCATTCAGGCCATCCACCACACCCTCTACTTCAGAGATTATGATTTTTGGTGGAACCAAATTCACTGAAGCTGCGAGCTCTCCGGACTCTTCTTCTTCTTTGGTAATGCTCATGCCATTTTTAGCAGGGGAACAGTCTTTGACATTTGGCTGAGAGTTCCACTCAGGAGACTCCAGGTTCTCGGTCTCGTATCCGCTGTCCGATATTTTGTATGGAGGCTGGAGTTTATGTTGGGCTAAGTGAGCATTCAGCTCCTCTGCCTGCTCTCCAAGTCTATTTATGTCCAGAGAGTCTAAAGAGTCTGGCGTTTGAGCTGAATTGTCCACAGTTGGAAGAGTGGTGGACATACTGTCTTCTAATAAACTGTCCTGGCTGATCTGGTCCAAAGATGGACCCGAAACCAGAAGAGAAGATCTAACAAAAGGATGCCCATTTGCTTCCATGAAGGATTCTTCATGGTCAGACAGCGTAGTTTCCAGTTCTATATCTGCATCCTCGATCAGCTCACTCAACAGATCGTTACTTGTAAGGTCTTCATTGTGTCCGTTTTCTGAAGACGGAGTTTGAACTTGCACATTTTCAGGTGTTTTACTCACAATGAGGTCAGCAGAGGGCTTTGAGGCTGCATCATCGTCAAGGCTGATAATATTGGCATCTGTGCACAATGAGTCTGTAGTGGCACTGTTAGAAAGCGCAAAGGTGTGACCGTCCGTCTCACTAAGGACAACCTCAAACCTCTCTGAGGTAGAATCAAAACCAGAGTCTACACCTCTGTCTGAGGACTGGAGCTGACCAAGGTCTTCAGTGGGAGAACTATTTCGAGCTGGCAGCTGGATGCTTACGTTATCCTCTGCAACCACTGTGATTGAAGGCACCTGTGTTTCATTTTCTACCAGAGGAGGGTGTAACTGCTCCAAGTCGGCACTCGGAGAATCTAAAAGTTCATGTCTGAAGGATGTGCCACTTGCTGCAGGCTTTAAGTACATATCTGCTGTGTGTAGGCTGTCTAAAGTATCAAGGTTGTCCCAAGAATTCATTCTGAATGCTTCCTCTGGTTCGTGGACTATTCCAGGTAAAAGAAAATTCTGCTGAGCTTGTGAGAACATCGAGCCCTCTTTCATTAGATTCTGTTCTCTGAGAAACGCATAGTTATCAGCCAGTTTGTCAGTATTGAGATTGCTCTTCTCCCCATCCAGAGAAACTGATGTGTGAGAGACGTCCCCTAAAAAAGAGCCCCCGTGCCTTTGTTCTGTAGTAATCTCTCGGGCCTCTAAAGACTCGTCAAGGAAAGGGTTCCCGTTGCGCTCTGGAAGCTCCAAAAAATTCTGTCTCCAGGGAGGAGAGTCGTCTTGCTTTGACCCCTCTTCGGTGAAAATGTTGGTGTGGTATGGACTGTCATTTTCAAGGGATGACCAGATGTGGCTGTCTGGTAAATATGAGTCCTTTGAGTCAATGCTTTGGTGGAAAAAGTCAGCATCGGTGCTGGACTCATCCAGACGCACATCTTGAAGAACAACAAAATCTTGTCCCCTGTTCCCATTTTCCCCAGCAGTGCTCTCCCCTTGTTCCTCTAGTTGAATGTAATATTCATTCCCATTAGATGAGTTCTGTGAATCAAAAACTGGCACAATCCCAGGAATTCCTGACGGAGTGTTACCGCTTTCTGCCCCTGCTGCCCTTGATAAAGCGTCGGGGAAATGGGCCTGGATATCTTCCCTTGAAACAGGAAAGAACATACTGTGGTAGTTCAGTGTCGTGTCCATGCCTGAACGTCCATGGCTGCCGTCGTAGTGGTCATGCTTAGCCGCCTCCCAGACGTACTCAAAACTGAGGCCTTTGCTTGTTTCCGTGACAGTGAGGACTTCATCTATCTCTTGTCGCAGGGCATCATCGGCAAACTGATCCAAGATTGGGAAGGATGAATGGCTAACAGTGGTCTGCCGTGTGGAGGGGTTAGGCTTGAGTGCATCCCAGCGTTGATCGAAATCTTCCTCCATGTCTTTTTGGCCTTGCATGCGCAGATACACCAGCAAACGGTGTACTTCTTCTGCTGTGGCCCGCTTGTCTGGGGATAGCCAACAGAACTGCAAGACCTCGTGCCTGCAGTCACATGGAGAAAAATACACCCTGCTCAGACTCCATGGCTTCTCAAGAACTAATTTGAGCCATGCTTGCTCCAACATTTATTCTACAATGCTCTGATATAAATGCTGAAAGCTCACCATCTTTCAGAATAAGGAAGCTCCAGTTGTGGCTTAAACAGTTTGACTTGTTGCTCCTTGATCACATGATTGAGAACCTCCCTGTCAGACAGATGTGGATACGGCTGAACCGCATTTTCAAAGAGCTCCCATAATGTGACCCCCAAAGCCCTAAAGACAAATGACAAGAAACGGTGGGTTTAGTGACCTATTAAGAAATATCTATCATAACCTAGTCTAAGCATTATGCAGTTTAACCTACTTCTCAAAAAGTTATGTGGGTGAGATGTATTGACACCTAGTGTTATGAACTGACAACTGCAACTCTGTGATTAGGCTCAAATCTCTCTGAGAGTAATAAAACCCATTACCCTCAAAAATAACCTGAATGCATATTGCAAATCCAACACTTAGCGTTTCTGGAAAATAAATACCTATTTGTAAAAACACTGATTCTTATTTACACTGATTCTACACTAATAAAAACTGTTCTGAACATTGCAATGCATTTTTGCCACAAGATCAACTGACATCTTACTTTAAATATTAATCTTTATTTGAATTAAAACCAGGTTCACATACATGTTTTTATTTGTAATTGCTTTTTAAAAGTGTGCCCTAATGTTAGTGTAAAGCTGACATCTTGTACCTACCACACATTGCTCTGCTTAGTCTGCTCCATAGTGATTACACCCCCATGGCGCTCTCCCACCAGCTCAGGAGCCAGCCAGCGAAGGGGCGCGTACACATCATCCTCTGTGATGATGTAATCCTCCTAAAGACACAAAGTTCATGTAAAACTTTGAGAAACATGGATAGCAACAATGGAAGTTCAACCTAAATAGACATCACCATAACAGGTTAGAGAAATGTGGCTGTTTGTAACCTCTTGTTGAATGCGTGTACCCTGACATTGCCTCCCCCCTTTCTTTACAGAAATAGATTCGCTTGGTGACCTTATCTTATGCGTATTAAATTCAGACGGCTAAACTGGCGGATCAGCAGTATTTCAGGAATGCAACAGACAACTGCTGAGGACACATGCGACAAGTCAAGTTACAGTGACGACAATCTGGATTCTTTAATGAAATGGTCTGTGTGGTTAATCAGAGGCAACAGTTGTAGCGTCTGAAAATGATTTATTTTCTGTTAGCTCGGCCCTCTGGGGCTGGTTAAAAATAATCTGGCTTGTGTTTGCTGCAAAAAAAGAGGAGTCATTTTTAACCATCTCAAGATGGTAAAACAACTGCAAGTACAGTAGAGAGAACCAGGAGGGTGAAGGTGAGCTTCCCATGGGCTCAAACCAAAAACCCTACAGTTAATAAAGCTGAATTAATAGTTTATTTATCCATAATGGAAACTGGAAAAGAAAAGAAAAAGGGAAATTATCTCAGACTCCAAGTCCATCAGGATATAACAAATTTTTTTCTTAATAAAAATAAACAACAGGTTGAGTGCAGTAATAATTACAGCCAGACTATTCCCTCAAGATATCCCCAATGGAAGTTTAAAAAATGTAATCATGTGCTGATACTGCTTGCATGTAGTGAAAGAACAGCATATTATTAACAGTGGCAGCACAAGGGTTTCTCTCGACGATTTATTAAATTTTTTTTTCTTTACAAGCTCATATTTTCATGAGGTCCTACCACAAATCTGTGAAAACCTTGTTTGTAAAAAGACCTATTACACCAATGTTTCCTTAATCCAGAAAAAATTCTGCTACTTTCTAAGGGTCATTTTGCATTATTTTTACATGACTATTTCCAGTTTAAGGTAATACATTTTAACATAAACAATCCCCTTTGTAACACCAATATATGAATATATAAGACATTAGAGTTAAAAGTCCCCAATATACCCCAAACTTTAATGGAAGTTATTGCTTACTTTGTATCTGTAGGGTCCAATTCCATAGTCTCCCACTTTGACTGTAAGATCTGCGGTCAGATAGCAGTTCCTCAGAGCCAAATCACTGTGAGAACATGTAGAAAAACAACATTTAACTGAGCGAATTGGAGATTTTGCTGACACCACGAGTACTAAATCCTTCACAGCAGCAGGCAGGTTTAGGATCAAGTTTGGAATGAAAATGTTTCACCCATGTTTTTTTTGTTTAGCCTGCTCATTCAAGTCAACAACGCTCATTTGCTTTAAAAAACTGAAGTGTGACATGGTACCGAGAGGGGGGTCTGGCTGGTATCACACATGTTTTTGGCAACTAAAGAAAATAAGAACAAGTATAATTTTCTTCTGCTCATCACATGGCAACAAGACTGATGCAGGGGTATTTCTTACTCGTGCATAATACAGCATGTAGTTTCACAAGAAACAGACTGTGCAAAATTGTTGTTGCCCTTCCAGGAGAGGGCGTGACAAATTCAGAAGCCCTCCACACACATTTGGTGGTTCATTCACAGACTCAAGAGGCTAGCATTGGTTTTTCTTTAACCCTGTGCTTAAGTCTTTTTTAACCGCCCAATGACAAACCCTGCTGACACTAGTGTTCTTGTTTGTGCATGGCCCAGCTACTGTCAGACCCACTGGAACCCCTGTAAGATAAATGGAGATGTATTTTAAACCCTTCTGTCCTCTGCTGTTGGCCAAAAGCCTAACGTAAAGCAACACGGCATTGGCCATTCAAAGCACAGACCCCAGTCTGAGTATGTGATGCAAGAATATATTCATTTAAATGATGTATTATTAGACAAGACAGCGTAAAAATCTGTGGGACTGAACATGTTGAAAAGTCCCTGTACTACCCTAACTTGCTACACTGAGGTGCAACAGCAACACTTTGACAAATGTTTCGTCCAGCTGAACACAAAGGTAATTTCCATGAAATGTTCAGGCAAATTCTAAATAATCTTTTGAAAAACTATTTGAAATTCAGAGCAGTTTCTAATAAAAAAAAAGTATGGAGCATATAAACTTAGGTCCATGCTGTCGTCAGAACATGGCAGTATGGGATATATCCACATAAGAAAGAAAAAAACCAGTCATCTCAGCCATATCAAGTTTCATAATAGAAAGATATTTTCAGCAGCAGTTTAAATTAGTTTTATTCCATAAAGACAGTATTTACCAGACCAAGGACCCAGAAGGAGAAGCAAAAAAGGAAATAAAATACCACTGACAGCTGTTGGGAGATAGTTCAACATAAAGTTCGTAGTAAAAACGCTCAGACCCTTTATGCTCTGACAGAATACTAACCTTTTTATTGACAGTAATTGGTAGTAGATGGGATTAGCTAAATTAAAGAATTTTGATTACTGTACAAGTGGTTGTTCTGAAAATAATGCACAATTACATAAATGCATGTCCAATAAAATTTTAAGTGTGTCTCTATACTTTAGGTCCAAATTCTGTCCCAAAACAGTTGTTTCTGGTAGCAAAAAGACAGATAGTGTGAGAGAAATTCTTAACTTGATTCAGCCTAGTTTAAAACTGGCAAAAAAAAAAATTCCAAGGCTTTTAAAACATCTTTAAAAAACAAAGAAGCGTTTCCAGTTACTCAATGTTAATATATTCATTTCACATAATAAAGTATTGGTTTTGCTCTTTTGCATGCCCATTCTGACGCTTGTATTGCGAAGCTGAGGTTTCAGGCTTGGACATCAGCCCACACATTTGCCCAGGCAGATTTGTGCAGCACCTTCACTAGTCTTTCATAGAGCTTTAGTACGTGGATCAACTAAGTGTAATCTTTATGTTTATTTTCAAAAACAAGATGAAATGTTTTTAAAAGTGTCAAAATGGTTTAAAATGATAAATGAAATTAATTCACATATAGAAGCTAACAAGGATTATAGCACAACGCCCAATATGAGTAGATCCTTTTACATGCAAAGAGCAGAATCATCATATCCCTCTGGCAGCGGACAGCTGACACTGTGGCAATGCATGGGAGCTGTGTAATTGGAACCCTCTGAGCTTATTCTGTGCATGCAAAATAGAGCTGATGAGCTGAGCATCGTATGTTATCCCCCAAGCCCAGAGTTCCCAACACCCGCCTGAAACCTTGCTAGCTGGCAGACAGACATCCAGTCCTGGCTGGGGTAAAAATGAAAATGAAATGCACCCTCTCCCTTGTACACACCTTTTTTGGAGAACACTAGTACTCCTGAGACTGGTTGGACAGTCAGCATGCAAGTAAAACTAACTGTTGACCGACGTCTTCATGATCAAATCATACAATTTTTACGACTGTGTACTTACCACATGACACTTACATCCCTAGTAAAATTATTATTTGTTTATCAAACAGAATGGCTAAACTAAACCATTATAGAAGGCCCTTATTTTGTATCTTACTAACTAAAATCCAAAAATGACCAAATCTGAAAATACCAACCAAACTGAAAATAATGAAACTGTCAAGGTAATACTTGTTATATGAATATGCAGTTGAAAATGAAACAAAGTCTTTATTTCCACATATTCCTCCATTAAACAATATCTTATTATTATCATTATTATTATTTAAAAACACTGGGAGAGTAAACATCGCTCCAAAGAGGAGCAAGATTGAGGGGTCAGAGAAACACATTGCTTAGGTTGGTAGATCAAAACTCTGTGAGCTTGCTTAAATGTTGCAGTTTGAAGTGCTACCTGTGCAGGAAGTTGTGTTTGTGAAGGTGAGTGACACCAGCAGCAATTTCACAGGCCATCCTCTGAAGCTGCAGCAACTCAGCGTTTCTGAACATCCAATCCTGCTGAGACAGAAAGCCCCGCAAATCTCCCTGCAAAGACACGCAAAGACAAACACACACAGCTGCATTAGTCCATCAATATTAAACACTAAACAAATTAAGAAGAATATATCAGTTTTACTCAAGGATTCAGATGAATTAAACACAAGTTATTCTAATTAAATGCAATGTGCTGAAAGTGCCACATGGGGGCAGCACACTCCCCTTTTTCTTGTCTCCTCAGCAGTTCTCACTGCTGATGTGTGACACAACCAAATAAGGGTAACACACTTAAACGGACCTCAGCGCTGTGTCACAGAGATTATAAATAAGAGTCCATTTCAGATCAAGAAAATAAACAGTGCCCATGTCAAGTTGAGTTCCTGGGCTAAAAAGTAAAAAAAAGAATAAAAAAATAAAAATCCAAAGAATTAAGTCAGACTATAAATAAGTCGATCAAAGCAACATGACCACAGTGCAGTGAGAAGACAATCATAAAGTGAACTGGGACAAATAGCTAACCTCTGGACGGTGTGCCAAAAAGACTGTAAATTTGAATTTCAACAGGGTTGCAGCAGTGTGCTGCAGCACAGCGCATATGTGGCTGTCAATCATCGAAATACAACAGAATGCGGTTGTCAAGCTGAACAGATCACAGCATGCTGGACTACTGGAGTATTTTAGTTGACAGTTTTATTCAACTTCTGTTGGGACATCCTTTCAGGTTGCGTGTGTGTTTTAAGATGAGTTTTATTGCAGAAGGAGGGAGATTCCTCATTCGCCACCCTGAGGAATGAGCTACCAAGAACATACTGTACACACACACACACACACACAAGTTGAACAAACTGAGGCGTTTTTGTTAAAAATGTCAAGTCACATGCAGGGGTGTTTTTTGAGTTGCTGGGTATATGAGAACATGTTTACAAAGGGTTTACTTTTCCCTTAGCTATTTTCCTCACAAGCAGCTTATATCAGTCGCCTTATGTAAGCACTATTTGTTTGCTTCATCCACATTCACCCCTGCGAACACACTCAGACATATACACACAAAAAAACCACAGGACTCTGAGAAGGGGTCTTCGCTGAAGAGCTATATTCATTGTATGGTAAATGATACTGCACGCTATCTTTATTTGTGAAGGCTGTGCAGCAGGTGATTACGTTCAAGGTTCGGGACGCCTTAACAAAATAACAGAGTGTGAAGGGCCAAAGTATTTAAGCTTGGTGCCTGGCCAGTGAATAACAAAAATGTGCGAAGTTCAAGCGTAACAGCTGCTATACGATCAAGTTATGAGAGACACAATAAATTCAAGCTATTTCCAGAGCTTGTCCTGCATCTAGTTGTAAATACTAGAATAACACTTCAATCTCTTTGCTGTTAGGTCTAAAGGACAAACACAGTGAATGGGCTACTGTAAGCTGCCAAATAGTATTATTTACTATCAGCACAGTCAGCTTTGAAAAGGACAATTAGCTTGTGGAGATCCAAGATTAATTATAATGGTCAGTATGGTCATTCCACAAATGCCATAAAATAACAAAGAGGGGTCTTGAGTTAGCTGATGGCTGCCAAGTGGGAAAAAAAACAAACCAAAGAAAAAAAACTTTGATCATTTAAAGGAGGTCAACAACTCCAAAGCCAAAGTCAGCAGGCATTGGCCTGGTAACCTGAACCAGAGAGGGGTCTGACGAATGTCCTGGCCAGGCAGCAGGCTGAGGATCTGTGTGTAACAGGTTGTCACTCACTATGGCATGTGACATTCTGCAGCCCCTGCATTTTGCTGGATGTATTATGATGTCCAAAATGCTTAGCGTTAGTGTTACATGGGATGGATAACCACCATTAATCAACAGACTGTGGGAAAGAATCTTACATTATATTGGCTTTTTGGAATTCACTTTGTCTACCGTGCAGGTACAGAGCCATATTTCATGTGAAGACATCCAGTAGATGATTGATAATTGTAAGAAGCTTAAATTAGGAACAAGCCATACAAAAGTCTACTTTTAAACCTAAAACAGAGGCATTGAATTTTTTTTCCCCCCATGATATTGAAGTAGGATTTTCACCACTTTGCGCAATTCAAGCAAACTGAACTCTACTTATTCAAAGAGAGGAGCTATGCGTTGCCCAAACAAGATCTCACTTGGATGAAGCCCACAAAAATCTTTATCTAGTGAGGGATAACAAGCATAAACATCAATCAGATGTGCTAGCCTCACAAATTATCACCTTCAACATACAGGACCTGCTCTTCCTCCTTAATGACCTGTGGTAAGTCATTCACCTTGAGTCATGTCCATTTGCTGTCAGAGAGATTACTGGAGCTGGCTGGGAAGAACCACAATGCCAGGACATCTGCCAGGTCTGGGCAGCTGACAGACAATACTGCAGCCCAACAACATTATGCAATGTCTGGCAACACCAGCTAAACTAGACTCTTCCAGACATGTCATCAAATTAGAGCAGCGTGAAGCAAGGTGGACATATAAGTAATCAAACCATTAGTAAATGGCTGAAAGACTTGGATGTTTTCCTTTTTTCCTCCCTTTCCTTTAAAAAGAAACAAGCAGCAGTCGGGCCCCGGCTGTGGTCTGTACAGATGCACTTTGCCAATAAATACCCTTATTACATTCAAATACATGTGGTGAATGTGATGCTTCCTTGTCAAACAACTAGAATTTATCCTATAATGATAAAAAACTACACTGAAGTGGTGTATCTGCAGTTTTTGCAATCATCACTTGGTGTGCACCATGCTTTGGGTTTCTTTCAGAACAGCTTAATTTACTTAAGATTGCACTCAGCAGCCACCAACAACCACAAGATGCTGGTCATAAAAATGCACAAACACAGCAACTGGTGGAGCTGACACCAGAGGAGTGTAAATGGAGCCTGTTGCTTTACTGGGTGAGGTGGGAATGTGAGAAGTCCCAGGCTTACAGTAGCTATGTGACTGCAGATAGAGGAGGAGATTCAAGAATGGGGGGGGGGAACGGGAGCGCCTGTTCGTCAGGGCTCGGCCCATCCAGAATAGATCAAAAGAGAATAAACCAATCAGCGTCTCCGATTGAGTCCCAGCAACTTCAATATGTTATGGTAGGCGTAAGGGCTGATATGAAATTACATATGTCAGCCTTCAGTCCAGACAGTACATAAGACGAGTCACTAAGATAATTATTGGACAGTTTTTACAGTAACAAAGAGCAAAAATACCAAATAGAACAACCATTTAGTTTTTTCATAAAACTGTAAAACAAAAAAAACAAAAAACATTATAAATGTTTAACCCTCAGGGCACCTTTGGTGCCAAACAGGTACTCTTCTGAATATTTAGTGAAATATCTTTTACAATTTAAATGATAATTTTATGAAACTTGACCAGGTTTTGGCTTTTATCATTATGTTTAAAATTCTACAATCCATTTCTTTTCATAATGTATAGAGAAGGAAATAAGTACAAAA
>JAVQJG010065330.1:0-10048 GCA_036024015.1 Craterocephalus amniculus | reverse complement strand
TTACATAAATACCCCCCCACCCCCCCCCCACACACACACACACACACACACACAAAAAGAAACAATAAATAAACTGTGAAACTATGTGAAACTAATGTTGTTTTGTAATAAAGCATCTTCACAAAGCTGTTCACCTCTCTGAAGGCAATAACGCTTCCTCCAAGCAATGTAGCCGTGTGGGAGGAGGGTTCAGCATTGGCCAGCTCCAACACACTGTCAATCCAAGCTAAAACACAGCCGTCTCCCAAAACCTTCATGTCCCCATCTAAACCTTTGCTACTCTCTGTTTGAAAGTGATCCAAACCGCTGAGACTCCTCAGACGGCTAATGATGGGAGCGCAAACTAGCTCCATGTTCCAGCTGCAGCAGAGGAATGTTTAGCCCAATTAAGAGCAGTAATCATCTCCTGTGATATCCAGGTTGGCCTTTTGGTTGAGTCTTGTTGGTCTGTTTTCTGTTGATATATTAGAAAATGTGCAAAAATATGTATTATTCAATTCAATTGACTAAATATGTAATTTGAAAACACTTGTTATGAATGGTAAGATAAAGTCATCTGAGCTTCTGAGTGATATTCTTCACACAACTGAATGATCGTCTGCGCTTCGATCCCCAGAGGAGTGAAAGACTTAAGGACAAAATTTCCGACACAGCTCATAAATGGAGGGACAACGAACATGCACCATGCATTCATCTTGATGATCTCGACATGGACAAATCTAATTTATTTAGTTAAATGGCCGTGTCAGACTCAGAATATTATCAGCAGATGTAATTTTGTGGAAGGAAATACAGGTTTTAGATTAGAATTAAGTTGCTAAACACAGGTGCTATCAGCCATGGAGGTAATGTGTTATGACATTGTAACTGCACAGAGGAGATTATTTTTTCCAGTTATTGGGGAGGCGACGGGGGCTGGCGTGCACTAGTGCATGCTGCAGATTCATGTTTCCAATTTTAGACAATAGAGCTATAACGGTGGTTCTGTCTTTGAATTGAAATCAGCAGCTCATCCTTCTTTTTTTGTTTGGAGATGGGAGATTATGACAGATGTTTAGCATTATTCTTTCTCAAATCTGAAGGTCCAGATGGAGAGATGATATCATGTGCAGGAAAAGGGAGATGGTAGAATGAAAATCCATTTTTATTCATTAAGATGAGAGCAGCATCACGGGTCCTCGCAGGTGCAAATTTTGCAAAACGAGCTTTAGACAGTCAGCAGGAAAGTAACGAGTTTGTATTGAGCTGAAAGAGTGTAGAGCTGGAAACAATGTGCCACCTGGAAAACACACACACACACACACACGGGAATGAATGCTTCTGAACTTGGCTACCAAATCTCGCAGATGTTTTTTATTTAAGGGTCAAAACATGTTTTCCATTTTGTTTAATTCAAATTAGTCTTGCAGAATTTACAAGCCTCTCAAAGTGCTCACACACCTGAGTCTGGACATTTTTAACAGCGATATACGGCTGCACAGACGTTCACATTCTGTACATTTATTTTATGCATAGGTTTTTTGTTACAGAAACTCTTTCAGAGGCTTGAAACTTTTTATCATCCCACCAGCTGGATTTGCACATTTTCCTCTTCTTTGCTTTGTTAAATAAATACGTATAACACAGCATCAGTGTCTGCATGTCATGTTTTTCTGAGTATCTGCTTTAATGTGTATTTACAGCACAAGAGACCGTCACAACCGCTCTCAAGTCCTGTAAAGTATCCCAAGGCTCCTGAGTACGGAATGTCCATTCACTCCTCTGGTCTTCCTCCTGTCTAAGAAGCTGCCAGATAATGACTATTCCACCTGGCACAATTGCTCTTAAAAGAAACTGAATCAAGTTCGGACAGAAAAAAATAAATCAGGGCAATTTGTTATGCCGAGGTTGATCTAGCATACTGAGCGATTTCACATGGATTTTTCCTAAATCGACATTTCTTGACCAGTGACGGTCAGTTGGGGGAATTAAGTGAAAAAAAAACATAGAAAAAACATATTTCTGCTGACGGCAAGTGACTGACAAGGTAAAACATACTGTACATGCTGCACATCATTGGCGTTTTTTCACCCCTTCACAAGCTGGACCTGTTTAATAATCTCAAGTAGCAGAGTAAACATTTGGCATAAGGAAGCACTTGATTCAAGCAGGACGACTCAAGTCAGACACCGGATGGGAAGGGGACATGAAAGAGGCCCTTCATGAATCCGACTGGCCCCCGGATCAAGTTTCAAACAAGCGCTCCCATCACCTTCTACACAACCTTCATGTGTACTTTAACAAGTTCAGATACACAAACAAGCACAATCACACAAAACACACTTCTCTGAAAAACCATAAAGAGTCTTTAGTGTGGAGACATGTACCTCATAACTTCAGCCAATTGGTAGTTTATTGTAAAACGTCAAGGAATTTGGGCTAATGACTGCTTTAAAGCTCTGTAAATGAGCTGAACCCTGTGCTCTCAGAGGAAAAGGCTGTCAAAGAGATGGACAACAGCAACTCTTCCACAGGATCATCCAACACTTAGGGTAGAAAGTCGTGTGCAATATATCCACTTACACTTTTTTAAACTGATATAGATGTATGTTGGTATGTGTACATGCTTATGAGCTTGTTTATTACAGTTTGTCTCCTTAGTGGCTCTTAAAGCAGCTGCAGTTTGTCAGTAGTTTGCAGACAAGCACCTGTTAAAGTTGATGCTCTGTCATGGAAATTTGTTATAAATCAACAGAAGAGCTAGTCCTGTGCTTGGGAGTATCCTCCCTCTTCATCCCCAGCCGCTTTACATCATCCATGCCACTGGTTAATAAGTGAGCTTTGCAGAACCGTTCCTGCTGGTAAATGCTGCACTGTGGTGGGGTGATTTGCACCATATCCTCACAGCATGAAGGTTCTGACAAACAGCTGCACCTTTGTGTGTGGAGTTTGCATGTTCTTCCCGTGTACGCATGGGTTCTCTTTCTCCTACACGTTAAAAAACACGCATGTTCATTTGTGATTCTTAATTAGTCCAAAGACTGAGTACTGAGTTGTTGTTTCTCATTTTCTCTGCTGGCTGTGTGATGGAAAGCTAAACTGTTCATGGTGTACTTGCTGGACTAAACCAGTAGAGAAATATTTGAGTTGCTACTTTTCTCTCAAATATTTACTGTACCACACATCTACAGTGTGATTACCAACAGTTACTAATCACTGTTAGGTGAAATCTTGTTATGAGTTATTGGTTGAATTGGCCCAGGATGTGAAATAAAGGCCGAGCAACATTAAACATAACCAACTGGCAGTTGATAATAATGTAATCCATTAAATACTCTTTACATACAGAATTTGCAAACTAAGGGTAAAATTGGATTATCCTTGAAATGGCCTCCTTTGTCTTTTTCTTGGATCTCAGTGTATAACACCATGAGGTCAAGAAAAAATGGCATGAAGAAATCCTTAATGGCTGTCGACTGTAAGCTCAACAACTATGATGTGGTTCTGCTATAAATGTTCCAAAGATGGACCATTAAACTTGCAAATAGATATTTAGCCCAGGCGTTCTTCCTGTGTTGCTTCATGTCCGCCACATAAACATGAATTTCCTGAAGACATGCTTTTGTTCCCAAGGTTAGAGAGAAAAATAGGAAAGAAAAATCCACAAAGTCCAGCATATTCTCAACAAATTAATATTTGCTCACACACATCTGAATATATATATATATCTTTCACAAATATTCCGTTTAAGTGCCATTTTGAATGTTGTTGCATCCAAAAAAGCTCCATTGAACATCTGAAAGAACTGATCAGCGAGTTAATTTGTCCCCATGGAGCAGGAACAGGACTCACAATGGATCGATTAACTTGCTTCTGAATACTTATCCATTCTCCCTCAGGATGCAACAAGACACAATGTCGTGTTTGACATCAATATGTCTATTGTCTTGGTCCATGAATTAGGACTGAGGTATGCAACACTTAAAAATATTAGAAAATATTTCTGCAAATCTGGAATCTCTGCGGTGTACCTACCAGAAAAACAACAGCCCAGTATGAGAAAATAATTCTGTCCATCTTGTCAGCTTTGATGTATTATAGATATTCAACATCGTTGTTTCTGAGTTTGATTGGATCTGATGTCTGAAAACTGTGTTTTACAATAAAAGTGTTGAATTTTATAGTCCAAATGTCTGAAGGTATTTTTTTAGCTGGTATATACCTGAAAAAATCCAGTTATGCTCCTCTCTGTATTTTTAAAGTATGACAGAAGGATTTCTTTTTTTATTTACGGAACATTTGGTTCCAAAAACCTTTCGAAAATCCAATGCATGAGGACAAAATAAAGGGAACTCTTACTTTTTTTTCTTAATTTTCTTTATTGGGTCAATTCATACCTTTGTAAACACAAACAAATCAAGCAAACCCAGGCTGTCCTACCAACAGGGATTCCAGATCATAAAATGTTCATTTGTGATGTTTCAGAAGGCAAAGTCAGCGCAGCTTGTTTAAGGAGCTTAGGCTGAGCTTAATATGGCTGCACTAATGTAAAGTCAGATCAGTCATTTTGCTCACATATGCAGCTTTTTCCCTGAATGCAGAATTTACTCTGCTATAAAGACATTCAGCTCCTTGCCAGGTGTATCAGTCTTGGAAAGCTGATTGATGCCTGAGCTGTATTTTTCTCTGGCATTGCTCATCTGTCCAGGATAGATGCTGGGTTCATGCAATCACTGCAGCTAATGAACTGGAAGAGATACACATGCTTTTAAAAATGCTGTCTATCCCCAGCTTATGGGGAGTTGTTAACTGGAATTTGCTTTTCGCCAGTTTGGGGGCTATTGGATTCAGAACATTGGGGATAAAGCTTCAGAACTGGGGACTCAAAAATCCACCAATGGATTACTTATTACAATGGAATTTCAATGGTTGTTTCTAAATTTGACATCTACTTAATCTTATATACATTCTGTCAGCTTTGTTGAATAAAATCTAGAGTCTAGTGATAAGACTGTGATAATAATCTGTCGTTTATTACAAAAGAGATTAACAAAAACATGTATTCCAACTGTTTTCCCGGCTACACTTCAACACTCTCCCTCAGGGCCGGATAGTGAACAGATTTTTCGCTCTATGCAAATGTTTTTGGTTGCAAAGAAATTATTGATCATAGATCAGAGAATTGAGGCACCATGCTGGAACTATAGAGCAGTGGCAAGGAGGCTAGGGCAAGTTTAAATGAGAAATGCAAAATGAATTATGCAAGTCTCTTGCACATGCACCTTTTCCTCATTATGTGGAGCCATCTGAGTGGTGATTAAATTCATGCAATGATAGGATTCCCTCGTTTTCTGCCACCATGCTTTTCTTATGCACTTTGTCATCTTGGCACTCTCTAGAAGGGGGGGGTCATACTGGAGAGCATTTTACCTTCTTTATGCTTTCTTTACTTTTGAAATTGAATTTATTCTAAAAGAGTTTTTGTTTCAGATCTTGGTCGGTCTTTGCTGCGCAGGCAGGTTACAAAACTGCATTACACGAGAGGTAACTTGTCATGATTTCTCCCTGTCAGAGAGGTGACGAGAAGACCACCACCTCAGTGAAGGCAGCTGGGACGGTAACCGTAATGAGCAAAACAGCTTTGTCCCCACAGATAAGAGACACATCCAAGAATGTTCCAAGCTTTTCTTACTTTACGAGAGCACTTAGACCTGGCTGTCATGCAAGCAGCCATGCACACTGACCAGCCGTGAGGAAGGTCCTCGTTGCAATCACAGGGCCTGTAAAAGGTAAAAGTTGCTGGTTTTGAAAGAGAAAAGAAAGAATCTGGCCATGGTCATTACAGAAAGTGTGTGATGTAGAGAAAAGAAAGGTTAGACAGAAGGTTCAAGCCAATTTATATGACAGAAAGACTGTTAGCATCACTTTACATCCTTCTGAAAAGGAAAAGAAATGGCAAAGTGTTCAACTGTTACAAACTTCTAGAGATCTGTACTATGTATCTGAAAATAAGTTATTATTTTGACTTTATAATTCATAATGACTTACGCTGAAGTTCATGTTAAGATTGATTCTCCTCATTCACACGCTCTGATCCTTTCCAGGTCTTAAATTCAGGTAAATGCAAGCCAGATGCATAACAGCAAATGGCAAAATTCCATTTCAATGATTATTCAATAAAGACTAAGCCAAAATGTAAAAGACAGGTGAAAAAGTTGTGAACACCTATTCTTCTTCCATGGGAAATAAAAAGGCTAAAAGCCAGTCAGGTCCTGCCAATCAAATGTTTTGATTTGCAAGCACCTCTATGGGAGCAAAAGCTTCCACAGTTTGCTGGTATGGACCTTTCAGATGTGTGTTAACACAATGCCAAGGAGGAAAGACATCAGCAAATCAGCACCAGCAATTTTATTCCAAGGTCAGACCATGCAGTGCTCAGACAAATTGCAAAAATGAAAGCTTGGCAGGAACTGAGACATGCAACAGAACAATGATCCCAAACATAGCGGCACATCTCCAACATAAAGCTGTTCATGACTAAATGCTGGCAAACTCAATGAATGGAAAAGGCAAGATGTGGCAGTCTGTCAACATTATACAGACAACTATTACTTTGGGTTTTTGAAAAATGTCCTTCAAGTTATTGAATTATGTGACATCTTAATTTTCACAAACTCCTTCAGCACTTCAGCTCATCATTAAATGAACGATGATATGTTGTAATATGTCATTATGTTGATATATTTACCAAATTTTTTATCCAGGTGATAGATTATGAACTGATATGTAAAACCTTAGAATTGAAATAATGTGTACTTTCCCCAATATAATACATCAGCAAAAACTGTTTTATGAATAGGAAATGAAAGCATCGTTGACCTTTCCATTGGCCATGTTTTTCCCATTGATTCATAGAGTCCCAGCTGCAGGAACCAAGCTGCAAATCTACATCTGATAGTAAAAAATTGCTTTTAAAACCCAGCATTATTTCAGCAGGGAGGATAAGGCAGTCCATTTTGCAAATTGACTCCTTCAGGAGCCTGCGGTCTAGCAATATCCTCGCCTCCCCCATGTACTCCTCTGTTGGGAGATACACACAAAGAGGGAAAGTGATCCTGCGAAGATGGGTGTGGATTTATGATGCGGAGGCAAGTGCGACTGAGCAAGGCCTTTCCCCATCTGGGCTTGGAGCTGCTGCTGTGCTGAGATTTACGATGAGGGTGACACAGCTGATTGCTAATGTTTACTGAGAAGGTGGACCAGCTTTGGGCATGCTTAGTGTTTGTTTCATGAAAGTACAAATGGGGCAACAGAAGGCCAGATTTGTTTGTGGTCTGACTTGATTTTCATCAAATGTTGCACAACCTTCGTCAGTTTTCCCAGACAGACAAACATGTGGCAAGTTGTTGTGGAATGAATAGTATTTGGGGGAAAAATGGGGCGTTTGGTGAGGGAATAAATAGATAAATAACACTCCCAGACTAATGGACAAAACACATTGTTCTGTCTCTGGATGTGAAGAAATGTGGAGACTTTGCTGTGACCCCATAAACCGCATACACTGTGGGCTTCTCTTTATTCCTCTTGACAAATTTGTGGTCTCCGCGTTACATGTGGCCAAAATCCTGGACTGGGAGAGTTCCAAACCAAGTTAGTGCTGCGCAATAGCTGAGAAGTTATTATGACCCCCCTGACCCTCTCTGGAGCAGGCTTCTGGACCATACTGTCACCTACTCAGACATGGAGCAGCTCTCCATTTGTAAGGCTGTTAAAACTGAATGAAAGAAATGCCTTTGTTCTCACCCGCCCCATTAAACAACACAATTCAAAGAGAAAACGGTCCATCAGACACAAAATGGTCTGGTTTTTTGTCTGACTTTTCTTGAGGTAAAATGTAAGAAATATAATGTGATTTGGCTTGGTTGAAATGTTTAGAAAGCTCTCTGACTTTCAAAACTTAATTATAACCTTGGGTGTTTTGTAGGTTTCATGTTCACAGGATGTAGTCTATATGTGTCGGTATTGACAAAGAAAAGGAACATACATGGTCTGACGTCAACTTGGAATGTGTGCGGTTCTCTCACACGCCACTTGCCTTGCCCAAAGCCAACTTTAAGGCCTTAGGGAGGAATACTGTCCACATAGTGTCATTCCTCTGACCTTTTTGGATGGGATTTTTGGTGAAAGGGTTTGCTCTGTGTGATTGATGACCCATAGCCAATCAGAAGCTTATCCATGGAGACTCACAAAGACACCCATGATCTCAGACATAAACATTGGTGGCCATAGGGCTTGAAATTCCTGTTGTCGTTGGAAAGAGGGAAGGCATCCAGGGAGCAGCTGGGATGAACAGTAGTTCCCCCCAGAGACTTTGGATGCTTCACTGACTCAAAATACCTTTAAAAGCAAGTCGACGAGGGTTTTAATGTACAAAAAGAGGCTGTCCCAGTGGGGAATACCATGGGTTATGTCAGTATTAAAACATGGTGCCGTTTCAGTGGGGGTAGGGTGAGCGGCTGCTCCGTCTGACACAGTGTGGTTGACAAGCAACAGGGCGCCAGTCCGGGGCTCGTTAGACAAACTATGACAACAAGAAGTTGCCCTTGAAAATCAATTATAAACAGAGGAGAGCGTCTCTGCATCTGTTTCTGCTTTGAGTTATGCGGCACTGTCTGCCTCTTTTTGTTTTTTTCGGATGGTCTGACTCCACTGCCATTCAGCTGGTCATCCCGAGGGATTAGTGATGGCACAAAAACCTCTGGGACAGTGCTTGTAAATCCGAACAGATGAA
Source organism: Craterocephalus amniculus (assembly GCA_036024015.1). Lineage (NCBI taxonomy): Eukaryota > Metazoa > Chordata > Actinopteri > Atheriniformes > Atherinidae > Craterocephalus > Craterocephalus amniculus. The sequence goes on along the minus strand of JAVQJG010065330.1, from coordinate 1,278 downwards.
CCGAAGTGATGACTGGTCTAGGGGCCTTCTGTTATTTGACTAGGCCATTTACTGGGGCTTCCTGGGAGGAGAGCATTTCAATAAAGGCTGTAAGTGTGGTACCCTGTGTGAGACATGTAAAACTAGAATAAAAAATGATTTGTCCATGCTGTGAAGCCCATATGAGGGCAGCAGGATATTTGCAAGGAAGCTGCTCTTATTAGTATCTATTAAATGACCCTTCAGCCCTTTGCTTATACAACCTGGGGCCTATGCTACTTTCCACTGATTCAACATTTCACCTTTTCACCACTAAGTACTAGGCTGTGTGTTTTGAATTGAAAATGGTGTAAATTCCTTGTCCTTTCAAGTGACTGAAGAACCCCATATTCCCTTGTGCCAGTCTAATAGTCACCCAGATAATTCTAACACTATTCAAGTCCATTGGTCCTAATGACATATCTTTTCCACTACTATTATTTCCTCACTTAGAAATTAAAATATAGTTTTTCTAAAGGATTTCAAAGTGAAGTATTAGCAGCATCAAAGGACCTTAAACATCCAGCAGTCATCTTGTCAGGAAAAACACAAGTCTGTATTCAAAAGAATGTTGCCAATGCCATGTTTTATTACTGAATACCCTGGCTTGTGAACAGCCAGTTTTAAACCCTTGATTTTTACATTTGGTTCTTTCCATTGCCTTTGGGAACCAGCGAGGAATTTCTGTTCATTCATTCATTCGCTATACCTGCTTATTCCAGTACAGGGTGGTTGGAAGGCTACATCCTTTCCCAAAAGCTACTAGGCAAGGGGCAGAGTACAGTCTGGACATTTGCTTCATTTCTGATATGCATACCAGCTAGGGCTGTCCCGATACCACTTTTTCATTTCCGATACCGATACCGATATAGAGGGTTGAGTATCGGCCGATATCCGATACCGATACTTACATTTTGCTATGAGCAAAATATTTTGTCAAACCTCACCTCAAAACCTTAAGGTGTAACTGATAAAGTCCACAACAGAAGGTGTGAGAAAAATTGAGTCATTAATTACATGTATTAACCAATGAGTTAATCCAATAAATTTAAAGGCTCTTTGTAACACAAAGCACATTTCTGTTTTAAGAAAAAACAACCTGAGTAAACCCTGTAGAAAATGAACTAGGGCGATCTCGTAAAGGGTGCTGAGGTAAAAGGGCTGGATAGAAAATGTTGATCACCTGGTATTGGCAACAGTATCGGCATATTTCAATGCAGGCCGATACTTTCCGATCCGTGTTTTTTTTTGTTGGTATCG
>JAVQJG010065325.1:0-15943 GCA_036024015.1 Craterocephalus amniculus | reverse complement strand
CATCAAAATAAAAATGGCTTGCTTTAAAATTTTTATGTTTTGGATCATAACGATGAATAATTAGAATAAGCTGCAGTTCTTAGCTGAGCTCATGTTGTATTGCACAAGCACACCCCATCTTGAACTAGTCATATTTGTATTAGTTTTAGAAAATATATAATTATACTGTTTTTAGGCCTGCATAATTTTAAACATGCTCTCTGTTTGATATTAATAAATAAAGTAAAACTATATGATGCAAAGAGGAGTTTTTCCTTTTTTTAAAAAAAAGATGGGCGTGGTTTTTCGGTTGGGGGAGAGGTAGAGAGGCATTGATTGACACAGGTTTTGTTTTGGTTTGAGACAGCTCCACAGTACGCCACCTAACGGCGAAAAAAATCGCTTTTAGCTCCTTTAAATAGAAAAAAAAGAAGCTATACCAGAAACGTGTTTCACTTCACAGGCCGAATAAATTAAAAAGATCCTGCAGCACAAACATGACACAGTGGTCAGTAGTTTTTATTGTGCTTACTGCAGGTTATTTAGACCAACACAGCACTGCCATGAGACTGCTGGAAAGCCCAAAAATGTCCGACGAGGAGGCGCGCAGAGGGGGCTGTTAGCGTGCGGAGTGATGACTGACACCCATCACTCTGAGCTACATGCTAACAAAGCTAACCCAGAGCTAACGGGAGCTAACCAGCTAACGGAGGTAGGCGGGTTAAAGACACGAAGCACTGTTAGCTGGCTAAGAACATCGGTTGTGCTACGCTAGGCCTCGTTTTCTTGGATATCTGGCACATGTCAATCAAAAGTACATGCCCCTAATTAATGAGGAATTCTAGGATTGAACAACATCTAACCAGATGAGTTAGAATTTTTTCGCTCCCCGCACAGTTGTCATGAGGGTAAACCTGTGATTTTAATGTTTTTCAATGTTTTCAATGTTTTTTTTAACTAGGTTATAAACATGTTTAGTGCTGCTGTAAAGTTGGCCCTTTTAACAATGGGGCCAATAGGAAATTGCTTCGTTTTGCAGCCAGCACCTAGTGGCGAAGGAGGGAACTGCAAATTTTTGTACTTCTGCTTATGCATCACTTTTCCTAGCGGGAGGTTGCCGCCTGGTGCACATGAGTGCAAGATGATGGGAAAGATTTCAGTTTCAGTTTACACTGACAGGACTCACCCTGTTGTGCAAGAAAGTTTCACTCTTTCATGACCAGAGCTGGGATCTCTGGTGCTTTGGAGAGAGCTGGATCTTTGTGATCCGTTCATTTGAAAGAGCTGTTCAAAAGAGTGGCTCATCGGCTCATTCTTACATTTAAGTAAGTTAATTCAGTCTATCCTGGAAATGATCACAGGGGTGAATAATGGGCTGAGATTTGGTCACAATAATATCAAACTCATATTTCCATCTAGTATTTGAGTTTGATTATAGCTTAATTTGACATGTGTGGCATTGATGGGATTCATGGCTTTTGAAAGGGAGATGGGTCTGTAGGAGCTGTTCCTTTCAAAGAGCCATTCAAAAGAACTTTATTTTATTTATTTTTTTAGAATTCAGATTAACTAATTGATCAAGCAAATAATCACTGGTATAGACCATGGTAAGATTTGGTTTCAAACTGGCACACCCCACCAAGACAGACTCTGTCGGGGGAATTATTCTAAAATATTTTTATCCTAAATTTTACATTTAAAAAAATAAATAAATAAAATAAAATAAAAGAAGTACAGAAAATATAGGAAAAAAATACAACAAGCAGTGGATTAAACCAGTGCAAATTTCAATGCACAATATTGTTTTCCATAAAATATTTAATCAAATCAGGAAGACAAGCATAAAAACAAAACTTCTGGTGTGTAAACTTGAACTACTGTACTTCATAGGAGCTCAACTCTTTTCCACATTTCTAATCCACATCTGGACAATGTAAACATAAATTACAGACATAAATAATAAAGTGCAAAGGAGTCTAAATAATAGTTTGTGTAAACAAAATATCCCTGAAACAACACTTGCACTCTTGGTGGATTCTACTTCCACTATTTCTTCCAGACATGAAAGGGAGGCTTTTTGGTAAATATTGCACTTTTCCTTACCTTGGTCATCAACAGAAAAGTGTAAATTTTCAAATGCTGCTCTGTTTTCACATCTTATTGGAGAGGTTTTAGGGTTTTTTTCTCCTCCCTCAAGTTTGGCATTTGTCATTGCTCGTCTTGTACTGTAATGTTTTATGCCGCGTTGGTTCCGCATTAGCTTTATGCTGCGTTCTATTTGAACTCAGAACTCGGATTTTCCGACTTCCGAGTGGGAAGTTTCAAATGGAACGGCCCCCTGTACTCGGATTTCCGACTGGGAAGTCGGGCCAGCCTCACCATCCCCGACTTCACATTTCAAGATGGCTGCGCCCATTATTTACATTGCAGAATCCCCAATAACATCACTTCTGAACAGTATTGCATTAAATCAGTCGTACATGTAGTGTTGTTGGAGATAAATGTAGCGAGATGCTGCTGTAGTGTAATTCACTTTTTTCATGAACTACGACTCCGCTGTCAGCTGTAAGGAGATCCAAACCAGCAAACAGCAGTGCGGCTCTTCTCAACGGACTTGATTGTTTAAATACGTCTGTTTCCTGTCTGTGGATGTAGTAAAACAGCTGATGCTGCTTAGAAACAACGTTTACATGTCGGTTTTAGTCGCTTTGTTGGTTTAAAACAGCATTTAACCTGAGAAATGTATTTAATGTGGAAGCTGCCTGATTATTTTTCCGAGTTGTGAACTGGAATGCTCTCAACTTGGGTGTGACGTCATTCCCAGTTCCGACTTCCCAGTTCCGAGGTAAATGGAACGCAGCTTTAGCCCCTCTCTGGAGAGCTGCTTTGTGATGCATTCAGGTACATGGAGAGTGTCGGATATCAGAGCTCTATGTCAATTTTGAGAAAACAGCATGACCAATTGTATAAAAATGAACAGATCTCAAGCAAATGGCTCGCAACTGTGATTCAGTTCACATCGTTCATTTAAAAGAGCTATTCAAAAGAATCGTTTCATTCATGAACGTCACAGCTCTACCACCTGAACCACTGCAGCTGTTTTAGTACTGATTTTATACACAGGCCAAACTGTAAATATAACACAGCAGTAAACATACATAACTCAAATTCATAGCATAGCAAAAAAAAAGGTAAATTTCCAGCTGAATATGCACTTTACCTAAAGCTCCGCCCACTTCACAGAAACATAATCATGAGAGAAGATAACAGAACATGTCACATAATGTTGGAAAGTGTTAGAGACTTATCTGGTTTAGTAAGGAGTTAGGAGTTAGGAGTTTTCATATTTTGTGTTAACACAAAATATGAAAAATAAAATCACTATAAGGTTCTTTCTTTCATGTGATGGTATGATCCTAGTCTTTCCTTACATGTGATTAGCCGCTTGGTGTGCCCATCAAAATAAAGTCTCAGACTGTCTGAAGATTGAGCCAATCTTCTTGTTCACTTAAAGAATTCAGCTCTTAGATCGGCTTATCAGTGACTGACACATCACTAACTGTAACGTATCATACCAACTAGTAGTGTAGCTATCATACCAAACCGTATCCTAACGTGTAAGTATCATACCGTTTACCAATGTAGGGTACCATGTCAAAGCTTTCTTGGAAAGAAAGAAAACTATAAAATGCATTTCAGTCTGACAGTCATTTCAGTGCAGTCTGACTTCATCAAACACTGTAGTTCCAAAAGCTTTGGGACAAAACTCTGAATGATTGAATTCAGGTCTGTGAAGACGTGGATGAGCGAGTTTGGTGTGAATGAATTTACTAACTTCCATCTACCAGGGCACCTTTGGGATGAGTCAGAACAAGGCTTTCTGTCCACAGAAATTGGTCCACATCAGTGTCTGATCTCACTAAGTGTGATAAGTTGGTAACCCCTTAAGGACACCCTTCTCAGAATGCAGATTTTCCTTCCTAACATATTTTTTTTAAAATCCATCTGTGACACTCAAATGAACTTCTTTTAGGTTGTTCTTTTATGCAATGAGGAACTATGACTGAATAATAAAAGCTGACATGGTTTTACAGACTTTCCCTTTCTTTCTCACTGCAACACACACACATCCACACACAAACAAGAATAAATATCTCAAAGCTGTTAGTTGTCTTCTTTGTCTTTTCCCGTAGTTATCCAGATGAAGCAAGAGCCGGGAAAATAAAAGAACAAATAACAGGTTTGTGGAAAACAGCGGGAGAAACACAGCAAGCAGGTGAACACACGGTGTGTATTTTACCTTCTTCAAACAGTTCCTCACCACCCTCTAAGAGTGTTTCTACAAACGCGTGTGCATGTGCCATCCTGCATGCTTTGGTTTTTACACCACAGATTTCGGGCATGATCGTGTACTGGAGAAAAACATAATCAGGTCTGATAAAACTTGTCTTTTTTCAGGCAACAGGAGAACAAGCCCCAGAACTGTCATGTCCTGTGATATTTATGACAAAAGCCATTGGCGGGATTTCTGTGTGCACTGCTTTGGTGTTTGTCTTGGCCCACCGACTCACCAAAGAGTCTGTGATGGAAATCTCTTATCTGCCAAACTAATTGTAATCTTTGCTTTTTGTATCCTAGAGTAAAAGCAGTCTATAGGTGATACTTGTCTTTATTTCTCTATGTCTCTCCTTTGCACAAGGCAGAAAGAAGACAACTGAACAAGTTGCTAACCATAATGGACAAGCTCCAGGGGCGAGCGTGATGAAGGCTGCTCTTGTTTCCTGGCAGTGTTCCTCAGTGTTTGTAGTGCTTCAACAAAAACAGTTTTTTTTAAATTCATTGGCCATTTAGCATTGAGTGGTCCGCCTGGTGGTGTCTCTACTGAAACCATTGTAAAATATTTCCCATTTGCTCAAACTCTTTCAAATTTGGTATATCTGTTGTCAAGTAGTTACTGAAGATAATCAATGGTATCCGTCTTCATGAAATCCTAATTAGCATGGTGTTATTATCTTGCAAGTAATAAAAAACAAAAAGCAAACACAAAAATTTCAAAATTTTCCTCTTAATTATTGTAAATTACTCAAACAGTAACATCAACATTATTTTTGACACTTGGAACACATTCTCTGAAGTCTCTAGATGTCTCTAGACACTAAAAACATGAACCTAAACCTTATTATTGTGGACCAATTCTTGATTTACGTTTTTTTCTGAAAAGATCGGGTTTAAGAGGCTAACCTGGCAAAGTTTTACATGTCTTTGTCTCTTAGCAGCAGCTTTGAAAGTCAAGCTAATAATTTTTATTATTCTTGGAAATTTTGAAACGATTCAGAATCTTGATGAACAAGAATCTCGATTCCCATTAAAACAATATTTTCACCACCCCTTAATTTTACTGTTGATTATTAGTAATGAAATGATTATGATTTTTATAATATAATGATTAACTATTAGTAATTCAATTGTTCAGTCCTGTGATTCCGCCGACAGGCGGGAGGCCGTACATGCTCTGCTTTTTCTTAGTAAAGGTTGCTGCACTTTTATCCATGTCTGTGTTTGTAGTTGTGATAAACTCCTTCTTCCCTTTCTAAAGTTTATTAATTATTAAAAACTCCCTTCCTCACTGAGGTGGCCCTTAACAAAGACTAATTCGGTCTCCATTTTGCATACTTGCTCTACTCTGAGCTCTGCAGTGAGTAAAAGCTGAGCTCATCTCTTGCTCTGACCATTTTTCTTTCTTTTCCTCCATCTTGCTTGTGTTTTTTTTTTGCTGAGTCAGCTTTGGTGCATGTTTAAAATGCCATTGTGTTGATATCCAGTTTCTAGCATGTGACGTGGTGCACTAAAGTGAAACGCTGCTGTAAACTGATGAGGGAAAATAAGCCGTATAGTATGGTATCTCAGCCTCAGGACTCTGCAGGACAACAATGGCCCCCGGGATGTGAATAAATGTCTCTGTGCCATTAAAAAAAAATCAGAAGCACAGTTTTTAGGGTTGCTGAGGGGCAGGGCACACTCTGGACAGGGCCTGTCTATCACAGGGAAACTTGAATGCTGCTACTTCAATGATGATTAAATAATCAGTTATTGTAAAGCGTATCATATTGTACTTGTATATGATGTGGAATTTAGGCTTTTGAAACTTTTTTTTTACTTTATTGAAACCTACAGTGGCACAGAAAAGAGCGTTGACTGACAGCCAGTGTGGGCAAGCATTCAGGTGAAGCCAGCCTTTGCCCACTGATGAAGGTTTGTGTTTCCAGTGACAGGAAGGTTTTTTATCAGTCTGAATGCACTGACTGGTTTAAAGGGTCCAACCGCAACACTTTGGTTTGCTTTCACACTGCACTTTATTCCAGTGGACCAAACCGCTGGACAGCGTCCTACAGTTACATGTACAAACACCGAGCCTGACGTACGGCTCTAACTGAGCCCATACCGCAGATAGTACCACACATTTTTACTGTTAAATGATAAACTGTCTTGAGTTTATGTTCTATTTTCAGTAAAATATGGGTTCATGAGATTTGAAAATCATTGAAATCTGATTTTATTTACATTTCAAATAGTGTCTCAACTTGTCAGGAAGCAGGTTTTATATGAAAACCCAGTTCTGAGTGAAGAATCTGTGATTTGGAGAATCTGTTATGAGATTCTGTGTGGATCAGTGTGTGCTTACAACAGTGTGTATATACAACAGCCTGAGGCAAGCTTGTCCTTGAGACAACCTCTGTTTGCAGATCAGACTTAAAGACAGCATTGTGTGTTGTAATTTGTTTTTACCTGCTGGAAGGTCATCAAGCCTGTAACAAGTTTAGAGGAAGGTTTGGGGGGAAATTGTGCGAAAGCATTTCCTTTGATTGTAAAAGTCTAAACAGACTCTTTCCCAATGTCACATTCATCATTTTCTAGCAGCTAATATCTCTGGAAGAAACTGAAGAGTATGGTGACCCTCCCCTGCTGTTCCAGAGGTGGACAGAGGGGGGGGATAGCGGGGGCAAGGGAAGACATGGGTCAACCTTCAGATGCCCCCACCACTGTCTGGAGGGAGAGAGTGCGAGAGGTGATGTTTTTTAAAAAGCTCCCCTGACCTGTAGGCACTCAGTTGAATGTTTGCGTAAATGGACGTGCCACAGTTCTGAAATGTGCTTTGTGTAGCACATTTTGAAATGCACTATTACATTTCAAAGGACACACATGTTCATCACATACACTCTTCTTTGCTCTCACACCATATACACGCTAGCAGATCCACAAAAACACACACTTCTCCGAGTTGCATAGGGCATCGGTGTCAGCCTGAAGGTTTCTGACAAGGTCTTCTGGGTAATTCCCATTCACCTTGTCCAGGGGGTTGTGTGAAGCGAGTAGTGTGTGTTTGTGTGTGTATAATGCTCGTGTGTGTTTGCTTCTCTCGCTGGTTCTGTGGGTGATCTGACTCATTTATGAGACAGAAGAAGGGAAAACAGAAGAAGTTTTGGAGGTCACAAACAAATTACAGTCTCTGCCTTGTACTGTGTGATGGCGTCTGGGTTTGTTTGTGCTTGTGTTTTTGTGTGTGTGTGTTTTCCACTGTAGTGGCAAATTGAGGAGAGCGTGCTGTTGTGACTACAGGAATTTGTGGAGACTGTCTATATGCAAATGATAAAAAGGATGTGAACATAATGACCTGGCACTGAGAAAGATCACAGCTACTGAGCGATTCAGAACGAGGAAGGAAAAACCTCATGAGACTGGAAAAACGGAGGCAAGTTATGATGCCCCTCTGTGGTTGGTTTGTAGGGAAACTTCTACCATTTAGCAGTAAAAAAACTTTCAGATTTGAAAGGAAGAATTTAATTAGAAAATATTTGAAACTTCAACATCAGAATGATGGGCCTTCATTTTCTACTCACCCTCATGCTGATTAACACTCTGGAACAATTTATTGATATTTATCGTACAGCCGGTGATGTGAGGAGGTTTTCATTCTGCATCGCTTCTGTTACAGGGATGTTGAACAGCATCCGTTCATAAAAAGTTCACAAAAACTTCACAAAAACTTAGATTCAATATAATATTCCTCCATACTGTTCGTCCAATGTAATCTAAGTGTCCTAAGTGGGTAGCGACCATTATTTACTCAAAACAACAGAATTTAGTATATTTTTAGAGCCCAAACCGTAGCATATTGTACTTTATGGATGCGCGTGTGTGATGCTCCGGTGGCCGCGGCAGACTGGGGATAACGCAGAAAGCGCTATCTCAGCCTACTGGCTACTATGGGCAGAGAATGTCTGCTTGCGGCCACTGTAGCTTCACACAGAAAACTGCCTCTTTGCCCATGTGCTCATTCCAAAGCCACGCCTGTCCAGGCGCACTGCCCCAAACGGCTGTAGGAGGAGGAGGTTTTTCAGCGCAGCATGGCTGAATCACAGGTGATGAATATTGTTATTAACACACACATACATACTGAAGTTGCTGCCATCTCTGAAATAAAATACTGATGTTGATTTGCGTAGGAGCTCTGTCCTTGCCCACACGCTTTATAGTTAATGCCTTTTCCAAAAACCTTTTTTCCTCTTGCTTCCTGTTGTACTCGGCTTTGGCTCCTCTTCTGTTATTCCTGCAACATCTTCGTTCCCTTTCTACATTTCGGGCTGTTGCAAACCGGTAGTGAGTGCACGGTATAGGATGTGTGCAGCTGGAGTCGTAAACAGGAAGAAGAGGTTTAACTAAGCCAATTACAGGCAAACCATTGGGCCGCACTAGTTCGGTCTGAAACGTAGGATTTGCCAATTCGTCATGGCCACTGGATGGATTTTTTGCTCCTTTTTTAGTTCATCCAAGTTAATTCATGTCTGGGTGTGAGGTGGATGGAAACCTGTACGGAAAAAGTGTATCTGGTATCAGGACAAGATTGTATACTCTGGCTTTAATCACGCTTGTTGTGATTCTCAATGTTTAAAATTGCGATTTCAATTTAAAAGCGATTAATAGTTCAGCCCTATGATGTCAGCATGTCGTCCTGATGAGTTACTAATAATTTTGCAGGTTAGAAAGTAAACGGTATACTATGCTGTGAATATACTACACACACAATGTGGTTTCACACTTTATCTTTGTTTTTCATAACATCCTTACCGTCATTAATCCAACGATACAGTGCGTCGCTGTTGTCCAGGAGCTCCAGGCTCTTTGTTTTTTTGTGTTTTTTTACCTCTGGGAGTCTATGGAAAACTATGGAGAAGACTCCCAGAGTCACTTTCAGGGGAAAGGACCTTTGACCCTCCGTCTTGTTACTCCACCATGCCTACAAGCACCTGGACAGGCCAGAGGGTGCCATCACAGTCACATCCTGGGCTTTGCCAGAATTTAACTCCTTTTGAACATAATGACTGTGATATTTTTCCTTTGTGTGTGCAGCTTCAGGACTGTGTGTCACACAAAGTCATAAACAGGATTGGTGTGCAAGAAATAACCATTCTGCCTCCTTTCAACTCATTTCAGACCCCAGGTATGACACAGAGACCACCAACTGGAAAAAGTTCTCCAATGATTTAGAAATGATTGAACAGACTGGAGAGGAAGAGGTATAACATCACCAGAAGGTGGTTGGGAATTTGCCAGCTGTTGTGAGACAGGCCTGGACAATATAGCCGATAACTAATAACGAGTCTAGAAAACCTGCTGTAGACACAATATTTATATATTTATGGGCCAAACTGTGACACCAGTCTAATTCGACACTCCCAACCCTGCAATTCATCATGCTTCATCATTTCTGAAAACTGGAATTAGTCAGTTATGCAATAAGTCTAACAACATACAATTATTCTGTTATTATTCAGGTGGAAGAACTCAGGCTGCACGGTGTTTAGCTCCACAGCAACAAGGCTGGAACAGGGGCCTTTCTGTGTCTGCATGTTCTCCCCGTGTGTGGCTTCTCCAGGTTCTCCGCAGTCCGAAGACATCATGTTAGGGTTATTTGTCACTTTAAAGTGTGACTGGTTGTATGTCTCTGTGTTGGCCCTCCCAGTAACTGCTGGGATAGATGCCAGCCACCATCACCCAAATTTAGCAGGATAGAAAATGAATGAATTCAGATTTTTTTTAAATTATGCCCCAGATCACAACAGAAGTAATTGAAATATAATCCTCTAGAAAGGATGTTTTTTTGTCTTTTTATTCTATAAACTAAACAGCCTGATGTTATTTCTCTTATTTACACAGCGACACATCGTGTCTCTGCAAGCCGTGCCCCTCACACACTCAGGTGAGCCCCCTCCCAGTTATATTGCATTAACCACCTGAAAGCCAGACTAATAAATAAGCATTTTTAACCTTCCTGGGGTGCAAACACTCTATTCCTTGGAAGGAGCAGCCACAGGAGTTCTCTGCTCTGGTATAATAAGAACAGCATGTCCTCCGGAGGCCAAGTGAACAGCAGAGCAATCAGAAACTTCTTAACGTCTGTAAACTATCCAGCCTGTCTCTCCTGAGACAATCCAGTTTTCTGGAAGTGTCTGCTGTGAGTGAGAGAAGCCAATCTTCGTTAAAAAGTGTCATGTAGACGTCTGAGAATGCTTTTGTTACCATTTATACTAGACGTTCACAATGTAGCCATTTTATATAAATGAGGTACATTGGATATTTCAGTGTGAGATAAACCCATCTGCAGCTCAGCATCTACAAAGCAAAGCTCATCTAGTTATCCTCCTCCCTTTAGGGGGGCGGAAATTATCCAAGAGGACAACTACCTGGAGGGTTGTTTGTAAGAAACAGGACTGGACCAGAACTGCTGTTCTGTAAGCCAGAGTCTGCTTTTGTTTCTGTAATTCTCAGTTTCTCTGCTGTGCTCCCTCAGATTCATGAGTCTGTGGTGGCCAGTGGCATTTCAACACTGGGACTGCTGGGGCTAGAGCATGAGGGTGGACAACATCAAACGACTCAACAAACTTCTTCACATGTCAAAGTTCTTCAAAAACATGAAAGTCACAGTCGTTCCTTCCCTCCTGTGACCATCCAGTAACACAACCGTTCATTACGTTTCATTTAAATTGACTTCATTTCATATGAATTATAGATGTTGGTCAGAAGTATTCATGTGAGTTTTTTTGAGGTGCAGAAAGTTGGAAAATGTATTCACGCCTTAGAGAATTACCCAAAATACAAGAAAACTTATTTAAATGTAGTTATTTTCAGCAAGATGGCATGAATCATTCAAACATCTGCGCACATGCAGTCCTTCCAAGGAGTGCTTATGAGCTCATTAGATGGATCTGTAGCTGGACATGGTGCTTACTAATGAAATCAGTGTAAAATATGAGTGCACAATGCACAATGCAGGTGATGCTGTCCATTAACATGAAATGCATTACACATGAGTTGAGTAAGAAAAGTCCGTAGAACTTATTTTGAATAGAATGATTCATGTTAGCATTTCAAGCCTGCTGTGGTTTATTCAGTGTTACTAAGAGCTGTGACTAAAGCCATGGTCAAAGGTTCTGAGAAGTATTGGTTTTCACAAAGTTTGCTGCTTCAGTGTTTCTTCATCTTTTTGTCAGATGTTACTATGATGTTCTGAAGTATAATTACAAGCATTTCATGAGGGTCAAAGACTTTTATTGATAATTTCATCAAGTTTATGAAGTAACTTAACTTCTGGGCCACATTCTGACTGTTGGCAGCCCATTCCTGCATAACCAGTGCTTGGACTTTGTCTAAATTTGTGGATTTTTGTTTGTCCACCCGCCTCTTGAGGATTGACCACAAGTTCTTAATGGAATCAAGGTCTGGGGAGTTTCCTGGGCATGGACTAAAATTTAGATTTTTTTGTTTCCTGAGCAATGTATAGTTATCACTTTTGCCTTCTGGCAAAAAGTTCTTTATCATACAGGAATAGGCATTTTTCGTCACCAAACTGTTCTCAGGTGGTTGGGATATGTTGCTCTCGAAGGATATTTAGGTACCATTCTTTTTTAATGCCTGTGTTCTTTGGCAAAATTGTGACTGAGTGAGACATTAACAGTGAGACCAGGCCATCCTCCAAAGGTCTTCGCCTCACTGTTCGTGCAGACGGACTCACACCTGCCTGCTGGCATTCCTGAGTAAAGTTTGCACTGGTGGTGTCCTGATCAACTTTAGGAGAGAACCCTGGTGTTTGCTGGACTTTAGCCTTTTTCACAAGTAAACCTCTCTCCTTGAAGTTCTTGATGATCCGATAAATGGTTGATTCTCATGTGGTCTTACTAGCAGCAATACCTTTGTCTGTAAAGCCCTTTTTGTACAAAGCAATGATGACTGCACATTTCCTTGCAGGTAACCATGGTTAACAGAGGAAAAACAATGATTCAAACACCTCCTTTTAAAGCTTCCAGTCTGTTATTCTAACTCAGTCAGAACAACAGTTTGATCTCCAGCCTTGTCCTCATTCTCATCTTTGTTTACGAGAAAATCACTGACATGATGTCAGTGATTCTATGACAGGACTGAAATGTAGTGGAAATGTTTTTTTGGGAGGATTAAGTTCATTTTAATGGCAAAGTGGGATTCTGCAGTTCATTGCAAGTCAGTCTTCGTAACATTCTGGAGCACATGCAAACTGCCATCATAAAAAATGAATTAATGGACTTGGTAAAAATTAATATTTGCATCATTCTCTAAACTTTTGGCCATGGCTGTATGTTCCAGTTTTGATTGGATCATAGTTGTCAGCATGAGAAAATACTGTATAGTATTTCCTGTCATTACTGTACTCAGTGCTGTAGGTGGATGGAGAGAAGCTGCTGTTGCACATAGATAAGGGTGAAGACAAAGTTTGGACAATTATTCATTTAGGATTATCTGATAAAATAGGACCAAACACTGTGTTTCATGTGTGCCTTTGAGACTTCTGTGTTAGAATTCATTCATCGGCAACGTTAGGTTAGACCTGAAAACACACTTTCTGTTAAATGAATGGAAATCAGTACGTGTTTGAAGTAAGCTTAAGAAATGCTCTCACTGGTGTGATTGTGTTATTTTCATCGATGACTGATGTGATAAGAAGCTAACTGCTACCCAGAGGGTTGGAAATATTTCTATGAGATTATGTCACCTTCTGCCTTGGAAAATGATTAGCAGCGCACAAGTATTGCCAATTATATGTAATTAACCAGCTAATAGGCTAAATATTGAAACTGTGTGTGAAGAAAGTTTATTGATACAGGCAATGATTGTTCAGATCGATTCAGCCTGCAGAACAGGCATCAAACCAGACGACTGATTAATGATTGTTACAGATCAATCTGCTTCTGAATTTTAATATAGCTGGACACAGATGCGTTTGGTCTGGTTTAGTCTTCCTCCAGATGTAAACCCATCTGGATTAATGACTCACACTGTGCTCACTGTGCTGTGGGGCCTGATGCAGGTTAAATGCTTCTGCCCATTGACTTTGGAAATGGTTGGCTTCCAAATGGCTGTAAATAACAGCTTTGCTTTACATAACTTTTAGACGGGAATTAGAGGGATGCCTGTTAAACATGAAGAACTGGAAAAGACTGCTGAGGTAACACAACGTGAAAAGACAGAACATGAATAAAAGAACAACAACGGCCTAAAAAGGTAAACATATCACAGTCAGTCAAGACCATCCATCCATCCGTCCCTTTATTTATCCATTCATCAACTCATCCATCCATCCATTTATATACCTGTTTATCTATCCATCCTTTTATTGACACTAATTTCTGTCATACATAATTTAAAAAAATCGTGTGAATAAAATCTTGAACAGAAATCAAATAAATACCAAGTCTCTAAAACTGAGTCAGTTCAGTCTGAATGAGCTGGGGTCTGTGCTTGAAAGCCTGTTAGCAGAAGGAATAAAAGACAATGTTGTGTTTTGTTTCTGGGCGTTGACGAGAAGTCAGTTGGACGGATTGTGCTGTGGTTGGCTGATGATTATTTTGCTCTCACGGTCTCACTGTTTTCCCAAAGGCAAAGACAAAAGCAAAGACAGTTCCTCTAGTGTGTCCTGGATCTGATGAGTCGAGAACAGGTTGCTTAAACTTGCAAGGAAAAAAATGACATCTTTCTTTTTTTTCAGCCATGGTAGAGAACAAACTTGTAGAGGACGTGGGCATGCTGTTTCTAAATTTGCAGTGTTCGTCTACTGTAATGTTCAGTCTGTGTCTGATCTAAGCACTTTTGGGGCTTAAAGGAACTATACCTGATATTATTTTAATCTTCCTAAGAAAAGTGGTTTTCTACGTGGTATAGTATGTGGTAAAAGTGGTAATTTCATTACAATTAATGCCTCATTGATTGCGCATATGTACGAGTCCAGGGCATTTTAGTTAGCGAAAGCGGCTAGTTTTTTAGCATTGGCGTGACGCTCTTTCTCTGACGGGTTAATTTTTGGAACATCCACACTCCGATCAGCCAGTAATAGCATTCCCCTAGTGATCCAGAGTCAAATTATGAAAGTTAAACCCCTTTAGCCAAGAAAAAGCGTCACACAAAAACTAAAAAAAAAATAGCCGCTATCGCTAACCAAGCAAGCCAGACGTGAAATCGGGTATAGTCCCTTTAACTTTCAAATCCAACATCCAAATGAGGCCTGTACAGCTTCAGATACATTTCTCGGGGTGTTTTCTTTTATTTTGGGGTGATCTTATTAGGAGATTAACCTTTTGAAGAGAGGTACAGCTATCTTGAATATTTCAGTTATTTATAACCTTTCTCATGGTGGAAACACACACCTCAATACACCAGACTAGTGACATGACTAATTTTAATTGAAAGGTTTTTTTTAGCTCTGTGAAGGCAGGGCAGAAGGCTGTAAACACGACACAGACATTACCCTCACATACTTTCACATTAAGTAAGCTGAACATGTTACCACACTAAATATTTACACTCCCAGCAGATATACCAACATACACAGATTATGCTCACCACCCCTCATCATTTCCAGCTACCTATAAATACTCCTATCTTATTTTAGCATACTTTTGATCTGCTGTAACTCCTTAAGAAAAAAAAGCTGCACTATATTTAACAGCCCGCTGCTGACTTTGTGTGCTATTTGGTACCAAACAGGTTCAGGTTTTATATATCTTGCTCACTTTAAAAAGATTTTAAATGTCATAAATCTTATTGGACTGCAAAACTAAAAGATGCTATTTTTTATTTTACTGATGAGTAACCATTTTCATGTACGGTCATGGTTGCATGGTTGTTTAACATTTGTTTGAAATGTTAAGCAGAACACCTTTAAGCTCTTTTTTACATAAATTATTCATATTGTAAGTACTTTCAAGAATCAAAACTTGAATTTCCAAGTATACAAGTCAAAAACAAGAGTTTAAAGGGATACTCCGGCCTCAGAATGATGTGCCTTCATTTGTTTACTCACCCTCATGCTGATTGAGACTTTGGAACACTTTCTTGAAATTCATCATTTAGCCGGAGATATCGAGAGGTTTACATCTTGATTCCCTGCGGCTACAACGATATTGAATGGCCTCCTGTGAAAAAAGTCCACAAAAACCTGTAAATATTCCTCCATACTGCTCGTCCGATGCAGTCCGCGTGTCTTGTGTGGGTAGCGTTCATAATTTACTCGCAACGACATCAGTTAGTATATTTTAGACCCCAAACCGTTAGCCTGTTTACTTCCTGGATGCGTGTGCATGCAGGATGCATCACCTGACTGATACCAACATGTGTCACTCATAAGCTGCTCCCTTTGCATTAATGATTCAATCACAAAAACAATGAGCAACATTTTAATTCTCCACTGCTATTTGTTGTCAGTGCCACTTGATGGACGAGAGTCATCTATTTCAATGGCTGTTTACAGAAAAAAAAAAAACGTTTGTGCACCAGTACAGTAAGTTTATACACACACACACACACACACACACACGCACACACACACACACACACACACACACACACACACACACACACACACACACACACACACACACAC
>JAVQJG010065318.1:0-17687 GCA_036024015.1 Craterocephalus amniculus | reverse complement strand
TAAGGGGTTTAACTTTCATAATTTGACTCGGGATCACTAGGGGAACGCTATTACTGGCTGATCGGAGTCTGGACGTTCCAAAAATTAACCCGGCAGAGAAAGCGCGTCACGCCAATGCTAAAAAAACTAGTCGCTTTCATAAACTAAAATACCCTGAACTCGTACATATGCGCAATCAATGAGTCAATAATTGTAACGAAATTGCCCCTTTTACCACATACTATACCACGTAGAAAACCATTTTTCTTAGAAAGATTAAAATAATATCAGGTATAGTTCCTTTAAAGGCGCATTCTTGCCATCACTGGGCAGTAAATTTCCAGCTTTATAAACATGCCTCAGGCTGTGATGAGGTCCCAAGAGTTAACATAACAGGAACAAGCTTATTGGGGAGGAAGAATTTCTCCTGAGACAGAATCCATGCTATGATGATCAATACACAGCCATCAGCAGGATGACAAAGAACATTACCCACTATACAGCTACAGGTTCGTATTTTTCGAGAAATTGCAAATAAATCTCCACATCAGTAGCACTAAGACATGCTTAACTTCATATTTTTACTTTTCTCTATATTCTTAATTGAATTTCTCTTCATATATCATCTTGTCATATTCACAAAAGTGCATCAGTGGTGAATATAGTATCTCTGAACAGATGTAGTGATAAGAAAAAAAACACAGTAAAACAGTAAAAAAAAAAAACAACACAAGAGATATTTAAATTCCTCCCAGTAAAAAAAACGAAATTTGGAAAACATTTGATCATTTAGTTCAGTTGTGACTTCTTCAAGTTTTAAACTATAAACACCGAGTTTCCCCTTTAGATATAATCCACTAAATACATGTTAGCAAAAGTTCAGTTGCAGGACATGACTTCCCGGGAATAGGAAACCAGACCCTGGCGAGCCGACCGCTGCTCACATTGCTGCTGACCCGAGCTTCTCTCTGAGCCCCTCCACACCAATAAACATCCTCTGAGCAGTGTGTCCCTCACAGAGCCGCTCTGTCTACACACCCATTCAAAACATGCAGAAAACACACATTTCTCCCATGATGGGACGCAGAAGAAAAAGGAACATTCCACACATTTTTCCCCTGAACACAGCACTGATTCTCCATGAAGGGAAAAAAAAGATGCACTGAGCTTTATGTGGCGTTGAGCTTACACCAGCTTGTCTGTGCCGCCACTAAAATGCAAAATAAACCATTCAGAGCTTAAGTAAATGAACATGCATGACACTTTGCATCAGTTCTGAGTCAGCCTCAGACTAACATATGCCTCTCATTTAAACAGTGCCAGGACTAATGAGTAGGCCTACGTTATTTCCTGCCTTTTGGCTGCCAGCCATCCATTACCTGGCAGAGTGTCGCCTCCATCAAACGTCCACAGATGCCGTATCTGACTGTAATGCCCACCCGTCAGTGTCACAACGTCAACAGCAGCTAATAAAGACTGGCTTCCATAATAATCTTCCCACCTCGTACCACATGATCACCTCACTTCTGAAGTAAACACACCTAAAAAAAAAAAAATTCGGCTGATCCTATGGTACACAGATAAAATGCATATAAAAAAACACCGAGATAAATCAAAAAGGAAATACGCACACGGCACGAAGTCACGGACTGATATAAAGAGCTGCACAGACCTGTAGAGTCCAAAGCCTCCTCGATGAGTGGAGGTAATCGCAGTCCATCCATAGCCCCCAGGAGCTGCAGAGAAGAGGGAGAGACGGAGAACGCGAGTGGGCGATGGAGGGTCAGAGGCTCCGCACGCCCACCTCCGCTGCAGGGAGACAAACACACGGAAAGTACTCAGCTCAGTGTCAAGTACTTGCATATATGCGCGCATACAGGAAAAAAAGAAAAAGAGAAAAAAAAACAAAGCGGCACCTCGGGAGAATCTGGGAGGATCTGGGGAGCTGAAGGCTGAGCTCCGGAGCGTGGGAGAGATGCCGAGAGGGAAGAGGGGAGGAGCAGAGAGGAGGGGAAGATGCTGGTTTGCCAGACGGCGAGCTCCGTTTCCCTGCTCAGACCTCCCTTATATTCTCCCTCGTTTTCTATCTCTCTTCCTGCCTGTCTTGCTTTCTGGTTACTATATTGGCACTAAACTTTGCAATTTGATCTATTTCCAGTGCTTCTGCTATTCTCAGACCCTTCCCCACCATTTTTGCTATAATTTTAGTGTTTCCTTAAATCATAATCAGAGGAAGCGAGATTTTTAAAGTAATCTTTTTATCATCATACTTCGACTGTGACAGCTGCAGGGTTGATAAGAGGGTAGAGTCTGTGTGATGAGGGCAAGGGAGGATGCACCCTGTCTTTTGCAACCTCACCATTCCTTTCATGGTTATTTGTTGCTGGACAGAACACGTACCAACATAACCAAGAGTTAATGAGACTATGGTTGATTTCCAGTTTTTGCAGTTAATCTGCTTAAGATAAAAACCAAACAAACAATGGGGTTGTTGCACTATTCCAAGATACAGCGAGCAAGTTTTGCTAGAATGTGTATCTGCAGATAAAATGATGAGCTGAGCTAGTCGCTGTAATTGCACGGATATGTCTGCTGCCGTGATTCATAGCACTCATAGTACTATCAGTCTGCATGTGGAACTCAGTTCTCCAAGCCAGCCAATGTGGCCTGTCAGCAGTGGATTTTTCTTGGGTTCCAATGATCAAATATCAGCCTAAAGAAACCTGGGTAAATAGTTTGGCCCAAATCCAACCTGGCATGTCATGCAGTTTGCCTCACAGAACCAAGTGGAAAATAGATTGGGAAACCATTTATATAAGGTGGGCACTTTCGAAAATACTTACCAGGAAAGAGAGATGAAGAAATGATCACAGTTGTGCTCCAAGCAATCGGCTGAACCAACATGCAAACCCAGCAAATGAACAGTTAGATCCCACCTTTAACAGTGCTAGATTAGTTTGTAGTGACACAAATGTTTCTCTTTACATTGCTCTCATCCCATGTAGGTTCTGGTTATATGACCAATGCAGAGGTTTATGTAGCCCTCCTTAGAGCTAAGAATGTGTAACTCTGATGTTATTTCTACACAAGGGTAGAAATGTGTACATGTGTAGAAACACATGTAGATAAAAATTTAACTTGAGCTGAAAGGAAGTCATAGGCGGTTGAATGTATCTGCTCAAACCTCTCAATGACCCACGTCAGTCAGTAGTTCTGAAGCAGAGAAACATTTAAACCCTGCAGGACACTGGCAGGGTTGGTGATTTCTGGTGTAGACCACCAAGTGTTAGGGGGACTAACATCAGCCCCATACCAATTCTCCATCCACTTTCAGCAAACACGCATAAGTAGAAAGCATTAACAGAACCATCCCTTTAACATAATACTAGTCACATTTCTTGAATTAGATGTGTGATAGTCCACTGCAAGGTTTCGTGCTATGAGTTTCTGACATGTTCAATGACTCTCCGTACATGGATGGATGGATGGATGGATGGATGGATGGATGGATGGATGGATGGATGGATGGATGGATGGGTGGATGGATGGATGGATGGATGGGTGGATGGATGGGTGGATGGATGGATGGATGGATGGGTGGATGGATGGATGGTATCTAAAAACTGAGACATCCCACAAGCTGTTTGAAAGAATTCGCACCTATGAGTGATGCATTAACTGTAAAATAACTTATAAAGAACAATACTTTGGTAAGTCATTTCTAACTTACTTCTTTACTTCCTACTGAACAACATGGGGGTATCTGAATATAAAGTATGTCACAATGAGAGCAAAGTGATAGAGGAGAGCTATCAGATTTCCACACGCAGCTCAGAAAATCACTGAACCAATAACATTAGTACAAATCCATTTTTCAACATGTTTGTAAGGACTCACGTACATTCATAAAATTCCTCATTTGCTCATGAGCATTTTGCTCAGGGCCTCAAAGCCAAAGGAGTTTACCTATTAGGAGATCCAGACAGGCTGTTATGGTGGAGGTTGACAGCTAGCGTTGCAGATTACTGATCATTTCCCCTCTATTGTTCATTTCCTCCCCTCCTCTCCATGACTATCGCTCGCTCTCTGTTTACTGCATGAACAGCGGCTCTTATGCTATAAACAGCCATTACACCACCCCCTCCCTTTTCATCACACCCTTCACACCGATAGTCTAGCAGCAGTCGCTCACTTCTTTCTCTCAGCTGCTATCACATCTGGCAACTTCTGCAAGAATTAGGGTGTTCTGTGATGGCCTGAAACCGTGACAGCAGAGAGGATGGCGGGAGGCCAGGCTTAACCGTTGTCTGTCCCTGCAGGAGGATATTCCTATCACAGCATTGTCAGAGTGCAGGAAGTGCTTTGCAAACACACTCACACAAACACACAATATGCATGCACAAAATATGTCCTCATGTGCAACCTGGCGACGTCTGAAACAGGAAATGTTTCAAAGAAAAGGAGAAGTCTCTGTAATGGAAATAGGAAGAGCCAGAGAACCGGTGTCTGGCTTTCAGCAAGAGCTTGTTTGTAAGGCAGCAAGTGTTTTGCAGAGAAGGCCAAGAAGAAGAAAAAGGGATCAAACTTACCATGTTGCAAAGAGTGATGTCTGCTTACAAACACTTGCCTTTACTTCCGTGTGGTTCCGTGCAGCTTTGCGCAGGCATCTACTGTATAATCCCTAGATAAGAAGTCTGAGCAGGGAGATATCTTTCAACTTGAACTCATCCCAAATTCTTTTTTACCAAACACAAGAACACCCCCCACACAGATAGAGAGAGAGAGAAACACGCACACACACAAAGGAAAGGGGAGCTGAGACAACACATGACAGGGTGTTGATAATTAGCCAATGATGTCTGGTTTCAGCCGACAAGTGTCACTCGGATGAGGCAGCATCCTGGTTGCTCACCCGAAGGGGCAAAAGAGGAATGCAGATACCACTGAACTTTGTTCCAGATCATTCTCTCTGTGCTTCGGTTTCCTGAACCACACAAATGTGTGTCAGTGGCTACAGACAGTTTCCACAGAGCTCAGTTATTAAGCTAAGCTAAAGAAAAAAAGACTGATAAATGTTTGGACAGTCCCTCAGAGTGTTCTGTGTGTGAGCTTGCACCAATTTCATGGACAAAATTCAAATGAAATAATCATGAAGACAAAAAGTTCTATTACGAACACATCTGGTTACCCAGTCATTTATCAAAATGCATTCCCAGAAGGACTGAGGTCATGTGAAGGGAGTCGCTTCAGTCAGCTCATACTGTGGTCTTTGTCTTGTCCAGATTCAACAATTCATAGACACGGCCCTCACAGCGACAGTAAACCTTTCAGGAATTTAACTCTGCATCTGGCATGCAATGCAAATTGACACAAACATGTAAGCAAACAAAAGGATAACATCTTTTTTTTTTGTTATCCATGACAGCTTGTCGGAGGTTTCACATATCAGACTGTTTAAATGAGAGTCTCTGATTTGAATATGGTCAAAACTGTATTTAATGAATATGATGTCTATGCTGCATGATGTTCATCAAAGTCACACAACATACACAGACTATAAATCCGCCAACATTGATGATTCTCTAATTATTTTTATTAGTTTTTGTTCTTATTTATCTAAAAAAAACCTACAAACATTTCCATCATCTCATTTGTGATCACTTGAATTGATATCGTTTTGGCTTGTTAAGCTCGACCCAGGGCTGCACAAAAGAGTTTGATCTTATAGATCAACTCTTGAGGCACCAACATGTCTGAAATTTGTGGCTGTTGGAGACATCCTAAATGAATATTTGACTTTTCGGCTGACAAATACACTACTTTTTCCTTATATAGGAGCTTATATGATGTTTTTGCTCACTGGTGCTGCAAACGGGTATATTAACTAAAATAATTAATAACCAAAATATGGAAATATGGAGGCATCAAACTGCAAACCGTGCATGGATGTTACTGAGGACATTACAAAAAAGAAAAACTACAAAATTTCGCTCTTTAATAATAACATCTTCAATATTGTTGCATGTTTTACAGCAAATCCCAGAAAAATATTTTTACAGCTGTTTCCAGAGGGAAGTATCTAAAAGCACAGTGCGACTGTTCAACTGACATCATTAATTTGAGGATACACCGCAGGGATTAACAAGCTGTATAATTGCTCTGCTGTGACAGCGTATCATGGTCATTATCAACTGGCCATGTAATGGAACCTCAGAGCTAGAAAAGACAGTGATTCTGCCAGCCTTTAAGCATCACTGTAGCATCAACTCTGCGGTTGCCTAGCAACTAAAGGAAATTGAAGGTGCCTTTGAATTAGGGTTTTTTTTTAAGAGGTGATTCATGTGTGGATCTTGATGACTCTGGTCTCCGTAAATCCGGAATTTTCTGCAGGCTTTTTCTATGTATACATTTTTGGATGTTTCTAATTCTGGTCTCAGACACTGCAGCCGTCCAGAGCTGCAGCTCTTCTGCTGGATGGGGGAAAGGAGTGGGGCTGATCAGTGAATGCAAGAGAAGTTTGAATATTATGGGGCAAAAAGAACATGGACTGTTTCCATGACACCATAAACAGGAAATGGGAAGGGCCCGGTGCGACCAGCAGAGTATACGTAATCCAGAGTGGAAGTTGCCAAAGAGGTCAGAACTTTCCCAGAATTTGAGTTGATGCATGGGTGACAAAAAAGCAAAACACACACGTGTGTGTCTGAACACTGAAACACACATAAAAGTAAAATGGAAAAACAGATAAGATTAGTATAAAAGCAGTAGTTGTAGCTAATCCCCGTTTCCCACAATCTTCTTTGTCTTCCTTAAGAGAGAAAAAAATATGTTCCTTTAACTGCGTCTCAGTAACAGTCAAGCTGCAGCCGTCCTTTTGGTGGCCTCCTTCAGGTTCTCGTCGTCTGCAGTCACCATGCCAACCTGTGTGATGAGGAGGCTTTGCTGCAGGCCCAAAGAGACTTGATGAGGTCCTGGGATAATTAGCAGCTCATTATGGAGCCCAGTGAATAGGCCAGTGAGCTCCAGGAGCCACAAGGGAGAGCGCAATGGAAAACACTCAGGATTGGAGCATCACATCAAAGGGAAGTGCTCAACCATGTGACGGAGACCAGAAAGAGGCTGGGAAAGGAAATATTGCTCTCCATTCACACCTACAAATATAGAACATAATCCCTGTTTTTAAGCCTCTGTGTGTGGGTGGCAGTGTAACAATATATATAAATATATATATGTGTGTGTGTATACACTTTTATTTTGTTTTTTCAACCCCAGAGGCCTAAGATGCTGCATAAATGCATAAAACACAGCAGGTTCTCCAACACACACACTCATACACACCAACAGATAAATGTGCACACTACTTATCACTCCACTATTAAAATTAAGTTCTCATAGACTTCTGGAATGCTGTGACTGCCGGAGAGCCCCAGTTAAGCTATGTGTCAATCATCCCGTCTCCTGTTCCCACATCCCACTGCGCGGCTGAAACTCTGCTGGGATGCGCAGACTGCTGAGCCACAGCCCTGGATTCAGTTGTGTCGTGTATAAATGCTGGGTTATTATGTAAGTACTTAGAATTGGAACCTTCATGGCAACCTGCCTTATTCATTATTCAAAGATCAATAATGGTTTTTTCTTCTTTTTTTAAGTCTCCAGGGTGAAATTGGTTTGCAGCCATGAAGTAATGCATAATTTAAAATAGTAAAAAGTCAGAATGCACTGAAAGACTTACGGCTCATGACAGCTGGGATACATTTTTTGAAATGATTTGCTCTGCATTGTGGAAGGAAACAGTATATCTGCACCTTGATGGATGCAATGCAAGCTGACACCACAAGCAATGGATGGGTATAGTAAGTCCCCTAGTCCGTTGATGGTGCCTGGGGTCCACTTTCTGATCTCTATGGCTTCCCTAATCCAGTGATGCTGTTTGTTGCTCTCTGCATGCACGACCTTGGCTTCCAGTCAGTTCATGATGTGGTTCTCTTTTTCACTATGCTCGGTTCAGGAATGAAAACCCTTTCTTCCTAGCGCTGTTTGAATATAAAGAACAAACTGAAATGTTACAAAACAGCATGAATTAGATTGGGCTTCCAAAATAGGTCTCGCTTCCTTTTTCTTTTTTTTCTTTTTTTTAATTCAAAAACCCAACTTCATACAGGTCGTGTAAGCTTGTAATGGCAAATTTTCTGCCAACTCATTCTAGACCCTGCTACTTTTTTTTCTGTCAGACAGAAAGTGACCCAAACGAGTAGAGAAGAAGCAAACGTCACTGTGTGAAACTCAAAGGACATTTTGCAATCAGTAACAGCAGCAAGGTTCTGCTGCACAACTTCAACAGTGTAATTGTCCATCACAACTGGAGAGATAACAGTGGCCTTTTCCCCAAAAATCCACATAAGAAAACTATTCTTAGATTTATCTCTCCCTGCAAAGCTTCCCATGTTTCTGATGTGTTTCATTTCAAACCATGACTAACTTTCTATAAGGTTTTTCATCAAATATTGCTGCTTTTTTTCTTTCTTTAAAATCCCAAAATGTCTAAATCCACTTGGTCTACCTGATTCCATAATCAAGCCTATCCAGCTGTTGCTTTGCAGGTTTCTGGAGTTGAACTTTGCATTGAGGACATAGATAGAGCTTCCCTCTGATGAGTCATCCATGTAAATTTCTAGTCATGCAGCAATGCTGCAGAGTGAAACAGCGTAGCTGCTGAACAGATTAAAGTGCTCCAGCGCAGTCATGTTGATGCTCTGCCTGTTTTGCTGCTCAGATACAAATTTATCTGACCTGCTTATTGTAATAAATATAACTAATTTGAATGTAACATTTAAAAGCATTTTTCCTTTTTTTTAGGTATTAGCCTTATTTTCGGATCCCGTCTGTTGCTTAGAGGAGCTCTCTGTTGTTGTGTGTTACCACTGTATTAGAAAAGTGGCTGAATCTTATATTCATTTATACATTTAGAGCAAATAATTTGCATGTTATGTAGTTACTTTATGGGATGTTACATACTGCAGGGGTATTGGTAGCATTAGAGCTGTGTTCATTCATTAAAGTGAATTTAAACTGAACTCAATGCATCTCTGATCTGCTTCCTGTGTACAAAAATTCACACTGATGGGAGTTGCATCACACATTTATCTGTCTACAGAAAGCATTCCTGATCACAGCGTACAGTACAGAATGGCTTAGATTTAATATTAATGAAATATGTAGAAATGAGCCGCAGTGGAAAAGCTCAGAACTGTGTTCATGTGGGAAAGCTCTACTTAACGTGCTCAGCAACAGGCAAGGGCTCTACTACTTCCTACGGATGTTAGTGCTGCAGAGATTCTGTTCGGTTGTTATGTCTGTGTGAAGTTCTCGCAGTGGATTTGGCCAAATCCAAATAAATTATTCAGATTAAGCACTGAGAATGAGAAAAACACGTATGAACCCTGCTGATAGCATGAAGCCTTTGTACAACTCTGCAGTCATTCTGTCTTGATTTCTGTCAAGTCCACCGTGCAACAACTGTACCCCCTACTGGTGAGAATGAGGTAGTGTCACTAAAAATACTACTGGTACTCAGTCATGAAGTGTAACCTTACTGTGGCTTTATTACTTTTCACTGCACAAATTAGAACCAGATCCTGTTTTCATGTGTATTTTATCTATGAAAACATTCCTTTTCAGCGAATCCTAAACGTTTTAAGATCCATATTAACATGGTTGGCAACCCAGTTTATGTCTTCTCTCACTAGATGAATGGAAATATCTATTTGATACATTATACGATTATTATTATTATTGTCATTATTATTATTATTGCATAGATAAGAAATTATGCACATTATTGTTATGTTTGTGTACGTTATCTCCGTTCTTTCCTACATAAGCAAGACTTTTCTTGCAAATGATGGATGCAAAAAACACTTAAATTATTCATGGTTCGCTATAGTTTTTCAATCTTTGATGAAAATTGTAAGAATATTCTAAAGGATACTGTGTAAAACGTATATAGTGCCATTAGTGACCTTTAGCAAACCCTCTAGTTTTGTTAAGGCATTCCTTTCCATAGAGTTGCCACCTAATGTGGTGATTAGAGCACCCCGATGATCAAGAGGGCTGTTTTGTCAGGGATATGAGCCTCCGGTAGGGTCTCCCAAGGCAAACTGATCTGAGGAGAGACACAGTGGTACTAAGACCATCAGCACTTCCTGTGGCGGGGCACCAGGTGATGATAAGCTTAGATCCCTGGGGCTTAGTTGGGCTTGGTCTTCCCCCAGGGGTCTAAAGAGGGGCTCCACACCCCAAGGGCCAATTTGTACCACCAGGAATTGGCTTATCCCTGTTGCATATATTTCTTAGTTCTTCTAAGGTTATTGCAGAGTTCTTGAGGGATTTTAAAACGAACATTCTGGTGGAATTCCCAAAAGCTGACAAAAGATTATTTTGTTAAGAATTAAGGGCAGAGCCTGAAATGAAGGTATATGATGGTTTTTATCTATTTGCCATGTGAGGTAGTTAACAAACATTACCAGACTATTTCCTGCTGCTCCTCTTAAAGTTTAACACAATCACAGTGATCCATGCTTGACATTAAGTCATCCACTCAGGATATCTAGCTTTACTTTATGATACCTGCACTGTGCTGCTGCAATCTAGTTGTCTGATTCTCCAGCAGACTCTCTGCCTGTGATACAGCTTGAACATTTCTCTGTCTCCACTAAATCAGAGCATAAATGACATGTTGGACAGTGTTCTGCCTCGTTGCTCTATCTCCAGAAGAGAAGCCACAGCTAGATTAGTGGTTCAGTCAGTTCTAGTAGTAGTGCATGTCATAACCCACATGCATGCATCAAGTCATTCTGTAATGAATCATCAAAATAAGGTATGGCTTATCCTGATGTGTGCACAAAACCTAATTGTTGTACAGGCTCATGTTTTCCTCTGATTCTGATGGGAGACTCACTGTCCTTTGTGAATAAATTACCTTTACTTCATGTAACTGAAAAAGCATGGATCCTCCTTTTTTGTTAAATTCTTCTTTAGAACACAGAAAAAATGTAAAACATCTGATTTTCTCATCATCCTCCTAATCCATATTACCAGACCTCTACTGTAAGTGCTCAAGGATTTATGGAAAACCTTAAATCACATTGCAAATACCACAAAGAACTTCAAAATAACAAACACCAGTCACATTCTGATTAAAAAGATTTGTTTAATTTAACAGGAATTAGCAGACAAAAGGCACATTATGCATGAAAAACAACCAATTGATCACATAGTGCACCGGAGATGAAGACAGAATGTAAACCAGGTCAAACGTTCTGCATGTAAAACTTGCTCAAATATGAAAAAATGGTAACAAAAATAAGAGATAAGAAACATCAGCACAAACATGTCATTATGGCAAATATAACCAGTGGTCTGAAACTTCATGTAAAATCCTCAAAGGCAGAGTTCATAGGACAAACATGAGATAAAACATTAGTGATTAAAAAAAGATAGAAAGAAAAAATTGGCTCATAGTTTATCACCGAGAGTCAGTAGCGTGCTGCTCTGGTATCACTGGAGCACCAAAGGCTGTTTGTTGCTTTTGTAAAAAAGAGAATTGCATTTTTCCTCAGAAAAGGCCTAATATCACAGTATAACCCACCGCCTCCGCATCACAATATTAGTAAAAAGAAAAAGAAAAAACTACCATTAAACTGGACAAAACACATAAGACATTTCTACACAGAAAACAAAGTGACACGCCGTGTTTTTGTGTTGTTTACATGCGTGTGCCTGCACTGAAGCGCTGTGCCATGTTGCTGTGACCACAATACCAACACGGTAATGTCGCTGGATTGATTTTTGGCCCTTGAGAGAGGAGACAATTGTTCTCATCGCAGCCCAGCAGCGGCTCCAGTGGTAAGAGATTTCTCACTCCAGCACTAATGACACTTTGTAACACGCCTCTCCAGCACCAACACCCGTTTCACTCCTCTAAAACACTTATGTAAAACTCTCACACAAACGGGAATGCTTTTTTTCTAAAAAAGACAAAACAAAAACAGTGCATCTGTAAATAAAATATATTGCACATTAAACATCAACAGTTAACTAAGAAACTCAAAGAGATGGTTGTTCACAAGGGATACCCAGAGCCCCAAATTTATCATGGAAATTCTCCCATAAACAGAATATTTCAACATTTGGGAAAATATGCAAATCTATATCAAGTTATCCATTAAACCAGCAGCAAGTTAGCTTAGCTTTGCACATAGACTGGAAATAAAATCACAAAAGTTAATAAGCTAAGCTTAACAGCTACTGGGGCAAGATTTATTTGTACCAGGCAAATACGAGATCATCTCACTGTAGGCAAATAAGCACATTTCTCCAAGAGACCAAGTATTCCATTATGGATTATGTTAGTATTTCATAGATATGACTAACAGCACATAATGACTGTCTTGCTTCTGTGCATGTTATGCTTTTAGTTTGAGATATGCTGAAGTCTAGCTAAAAACAAAATAAAATAGAGAAATTATTGTTACTGAATGGGGCAAGACCCATTTCTGACTGCTTTGAAAATACAGAAAAAAATGCTCCTCCTCACTTAATTGATCCCTGGTTTGACCAATCACATCTTCTGACGATTTCAAAGCGATCACTTGGGAAAAAGAAAATTAATTGTTTTAAAATTTATATCAAACTGTTAGTTGCACACATTCAAGTTCTAAAGAAACATAAATAAAGAAAAGAAATCTGAAATTTAATTTCAGTATCAGTTTCTACTACGAATGAATGGTGATCATGTCCTCTGAAGATTGTACAACCAATCCTCTTAAACTCTCATTTTGACCAGTGACAGCACTGGTTTAATGGGTGCTCTCAGTGTTCTCTTCACCATCAAACGGGCACCAACAGCCGTTCGATGGCATACTGTAAACGGTCCCAGTTCTTCCAGAAAATGGTCAGAAAACACAAGCCCAGGGCGGTTGCTACCACGTGATACCGGCTTCTCATCAGCGGAGCAGCAAACTTGGCAGCAGTAGAGACACACACCAGGATGACAGTAATGATTGCCAGCATGATGTTGATGGTCTTCCCCAGCAGGACCCGGGCATCAGGGCTCTCGAGCTGGACCGTCTGCTGTTGCTGCTGCTGCTGGAGCTCCAGCTTGGACACACGTGTCTGACATGACTCAAGCGCTTCCTGAAACAGATGGAGAGACATTTTATTGTTCAAATAGTTCCTTTAGCTGCTATAGAGCATTTAGATGGTTTTCTATTCCGCAACAATCAAATTTTTCTTAAAAGATAAACTACATATTCACAAGGACACTTCAAGATGGAAGGATTTGTAGTCGTAAAAATCACATAAGATCACATGGCCAGTGATAAATGCAGACAACCAAGTGTCAGCTCTTTTTAGAGACACAAACATTTTTAAGATCTAAGCCACGACCTTGTTTCAAAACCCTCCAGATTCAACAGAAAATGTAAACGAAAGCACAATGCAATCATTTACAAATGATTTCAAACATTTAAGTAAAAATAACAAACATTTAAATTTAGAGATGTATTTTAAAAGATGTGCATCACTCTGGATCTAATACCAACATAACATTGTAATATGCTGGATAGGTGTGGGTATGTCATGAAGGAAGCATAATATTGCTAATGAGGTTAATGAGGTAAAAGAGATGGCACCTGTAATGATATCTAGATACATAGGCACATGTGGCACAAGAAACTGAGTGACTTATAGGTAAAATATCCTACCATACAGTTAAGTCTGTTTTAAGGAAGACTTTCCTCACATCGGGGAGCCAGCACACATTTAGGGTGGTGTTTAGCTTAACTGGCATCATGCACAGAGGTTACAGCTCCTCGGTGCTGCATTTATTACCTGCTCTCCCTTTTTTCCTGTAGAACTACTGCTAAGTAAATAGAGATCACAATAGCCTAAAAGTCATGTTTTTCTTTTTCTTTTTTTTAAAAAAGACAGCGACAGAACGTGTACGTGAACGTGTGTACGTGCTAAAACAGCTCGTCTCTGCAGTAAAACTAGCCTGCCTCCAATCCAGACCGGTCACTCACTCAAAATATTAAGGACATTATGGGATAAAAAAGATAACAAAAGAGGCAGCAAACAGTTGAGCTGCTCTAAGTAAATATCAAAACAAAAATGGGAAATAATTTCAAATATTTTTAAAAGTACAGTGTTTTATTTGCTAAGTTTACGAAAAGTTACAGGACTTGTATCAATGAGGAAGTAATGAAAACAGAAGTACAAATACTACAGGCCGTGGCTTTTTAAACATATTGCAGGAATTGGAAATTTTTATATATTTTTCAAAGAGAAGGCACAACTTTACACATGCTGTTGTATATTTTGTCTTCATTCAATTATCAATAAAATGTAATTGATCTTCAATAATCTAATTTACACTAAGTTAAGGCTTGTTTCTGAAGATTTTAAATGAAAAACTGATTAGCTGTGTGGCTGCACTTCATATATGAAGCAAATAATGAAATGGTTCTCTCTTACTCACCTGTATGTCCCTGGCTCTTTCATGAGCCTGGTAGGCCACCCTCTCCTCTACACTGGCCAGTTCCTGCTTCAGATCGGCCATTTCATTCTGATGAAGTTCTGTCAGGTCATTCAGCTGGCCTTCCAAGTGTACATACCTGTCAGTCAGGATTCACACACACTGGGTAAATATTTATCATTTATCCTATGTGAATATATTGCTCATGAATATTGCTCTATTCTTTAAAATGGAACATGTACAACTGCATGTGCCACCGTTTAGGACAGGGATGTCAAACTCATTTTGTTCATGGGCCACATATGGCGCAGTTTAATCTAAAGTGGCCAGTAATTAACAATATAAAAAATTTCAGATAATGAAAACTTAATGTTTCCCTTTGTTTTAGTGTAAGGAAGTACAAATCAGAAATCACTATGAACAATCTCAATTTTCTGCAAAAAATGTCCATCATATTTTGTCTTAGTTAGAGATTTACATTTTAATTTATTTAAATGTTTTTTGTGTTTAATATATTTTGTATAGATAATAAAATAACAAAGTGTTAATCTTTAAACAAATATTCTTTAGCATACAGTAAATTTATTTTAGTCATTTTTAAATTTGACATTTGACACTATACAGTTGACTTTAGATAAAACCTATTTCATATTATTTTGTATTAAATTTTTCTTTTAGATTTATTTATTTACATATTTACTTCATTCTATATACTAATTGCACAACTCTTATAACTAATAGATCACAATGGATCTAAAACAATCACAAAACCTTTTATTACAGGTATGTGGATGTAAAAAAGCCAAATTATTCCTGCAGGCCAGATTGGTACCTTCGGCGGGCTAGTTTTGGCCCCCGGACCGTATGTTTGACATCCCTGGTTTAGGACAGCACAGCATGTGAATCCAAATGTGAATCTTCTCTCTGTGTGGTGATACAAAATGAAAAATGAACATACCTGTATCTTTCCTCCTGTAGTGTTTGGCTGATTATTTCATACTCTTTCTTGAATCGTTCCCTTATCTCTTCTATTTCGTCCTCCAGCTGGGTTTGGGAATCTTTGATGTCCCTCACCTCCTCCAAGAACAAGTCCAGGTTGTTGTGGCCATCCCTCCCTGTCTGCTGCTCCTGGCTGTGGCCTTGGCTTTGCACCTGGCCTACTCCTCCCATCGCTGGATTCCCGTTGCTGTCTGCGGATATAGAGGCACTGCCAGAGGAGCACTCGTCATCACTGGGATACTTGGGTTTGCCTACTAAGGAGGTGCTGCTGCTCAGGCCTTTTCCTGAACTGTCAGTGGCCAGCGGGGAGGAGGCGTCCAGGGTGGTTTTGAGGTGAGCGATGTTGTCAGCGCTGCCAAATTTGTTCCTGATGAGGTTGGCGAATTCCCTGGGCTTACTAAAGAAAAAAGGAGGGGAAAGAGAAACACCTGGCCCGATAGTTTTGATCTTGTCCATGGTTGGGTGTCGGCCGCTGCCCGTCATGTCCTTCAGCAACTCTCTGGGGGACTCTCTGGGTAAGGTGGTGTGTTTGACCGGAGGAGGGTGATTGGGTGGGCTCTGATGAAACTCACTGTCTTTCATTTTTTTGTGGTACTGCTCCAGCTTCTTTTGCATCTGTGCAATGTTTTGAGCTGACTTCTGGTTCTTCTTCTCAAACACCTGCTTGATGCGCCCGACCTGCTGCTTGTCCGCGCTGTTCACCAGCTTGAGATACTCAGCCACGTTCTCGTCTCGCGCCGTTTGCTCGATCTTCAGCTGCTCCGTGACTTTCAGGATCTTCTGCTGGAGGCTGTCCAAGCAAGAGCGACTTCGCTGGACCTCCGAGCCGAGGGCAGGGCGGGGACTTCCATCAGTGAGGTCCACATCCAGGTTGTTATCTGAAGAGCCTCGGCGCATTGACCCAGCTTGGCTGAGAAATCCGCCCTCGGTGCTCCGGTCCTAGAGAAAAGGAAGAAAACAAAGTTGAGATGTTTAGATAAGAATGGTTAGTTTACAGAGATGTGCAGTAGATCCAATGGGACTCATTTTTCGTGTGCTGTTGAATTGACTTTTTTCAACATTTTCATAATAATTTGAAAGTTTTACTGCTCAAGCCATTTTTCCTTCTACATTGGACTCTTTTTACATCTATCATGATGCATGTCCATTTTAATGGAGGAGTTGTTCTTGATCATCTGATGGAGACCTCCAGAGCCAAATTATTCAGTGAAATAATGCACCAAATCCCAAGAAAACACGAGGCAAGAGCAAGTCAGAGAAAATGTGAAGGAGATTTAAACTATTTTTTCAAATGTCACGGTGTGAAATGTGAGGTCATTGGCTGACAAAAGAGAACAGCTTGAAGTGCTAACAACAACAACAACAACACAGAACAAATACTAATCATGTACCTTTATGTGTTTTACCGAGACATGGCTTTGGGATATTTCTTTACTCTGCTTCAAGCCAGTACAGACAGATTCGGACATCACAGTTAGCAGAAACTGGAAGGATAGAGGTATTGGATAGAGGTATTACAAAGCTTATAAACAACAGATGGTATAATCCTGTACTGCAAAGGATAGGATCCACACCTGAAACTCTGAAAAACTAGCTGGGGGTTTTTATCTATATCATCTACTTATAGGATTTACATCTGTTATACTGATTTTGGTTTGCTTACTTTTGGGAAAGCTACAATGAAAACATCCTTGTATATTCCTAGTGATCTCTGGAGACCAGTGAGTTGTGACTGAGGGTAGATAGATGAGGCGATGAACAAGGTGGGATATCTTCCACAAGACAGGAACTTTCTACAGTACTGACTCAGGCTAATGTTGGAAAGATGCTGTAGAATAGCTGCTGCACACAAGTCTTCCTGTAGCCATGACTTGGTAATAATACAATCTCAGTAACCTCATATTTTAGAAAATACGGTTTAAATAGTTTTTACATTTCTTTCTGTCTTGCTCCTACCTTTCATCCTCTTTGTTTTTTCTTTAACTCACGTGGGATTTTGAGTTTTATTTCAAGAGAGATTAATCTGATTTTGGTGTGTTCAACCAGTTGATCTCGAGCCCGATGTAAAAGAGACACTCTCCCCTTGCCATGGATCAGTTTACCACTGTCTGCTGTAACCAGGATAGCACATTTTAATATTTTACTTATTGCTATGTAATTATGTAATAAATAATGA